>LPNX010838459.1:323620-427175 GCA_001517045.1 Pseudotsuga menziesii | reverse complement strand
AAAGTAGATTCTGTAAGCCTTCGAGCTTTCAGAGTATCCCACAAATATGCCCTTCTTTCCTGAAGGATCTAATTTTGTTCTCTTCTCTTTAGGAATATGTATATACACTGGAAAGCCAAATATTCTGAGATGGCTGACTTCTGGTTTCTTGCCGGAGAAGATTTCTTCAGGAGTCTTGTTCTCAAGTACTCTATGTGGAGTACGGTTCTGTACATATACTGCTGTTCTAGTAGCTTCAGCCCAAAGATGCATAGGTAAATCTTGATCATGAAGCATAGCTCTTGCAGCTTCCATGATAGTTCTGTTCTTCCGTTCTGCAACCCCATTCTGTTGTGGATTGTAAGGAGTGGACAACTCCCTCTTAATCCCTGATTCTTTGCATAGCTCCTTGAATTCATTTGAAGTGAATTCTCCACCATTATCTGATCTAATGGTCTTGATTTTCTTTTCAGTATGGTTCTCGATCAAGGCTTTGAATTCCTTGAACTTGCTAAATACTTCATCTTTGTTCTTCATAAAATAAATCCATGTCTTTCTAGAAAAATCATCAATAAAAGAAACATAGTATGCATACCCGCTTAGTGAGTTTTATGACATTGGCCCGCATACATCAGAATGGATGATCTCTAGAATTCCTTTGGCTTTGCTTTCGCTGCTAGGAAATGTCTTCTTTGTATTCTTCCCTTTCGCACATCCTTTTCAAACTCCGTCATGCTTTGCTTGGAATTCTGGAAGACCTTCAATAGCTTTGCTTGCAATAGGTAGTGCTCTATAGTGTACATGAGCAAGTCTTCTATGCCAAAGTTCATTTGGCTCTACTGAATCATGAATCAAGGCTTGTTCTGGATGTCCCTTCAATTTATACAGACCTCCTTCTTGTTCACCAATTACTTTTGCTTCATCGATAGTCTTTCCTTTTGGCCACATGATGACTTGACCATCTATGAATGCCACCCGCATTCCTTTTGCATCCAATGCTGAAATAGATAGAAGATTCTTTTTGAGTCCTGGAACAAACAATACTTCTTTCATTGTTAGAGACTTACCAGATTCTAGCTTGTATGAAGATTCCCCACTACCTTTTATTGGATATTGGTATTCATCTCCTAGTTTCACCTTGTGAGGTGATTCATGTTCTGATAGTCTCACAAAAGATTCCTTGAATCCCGTCATATGTTTGTAAGCACCACTATCTATCAACCAATCATCACTTCCATGAGTAATGTTACCTGTGAGAGCTGAAATCAAAACATATTCATCCTCACTTGAAGAATCTTCACTTTCATATCTTGACCTTTTTCTGGATGGTTCATCATCCTCTGCAGCATGAGCATGATGTCTTCTTTTGCTGCTCTTCTTTATCTTCTTCTGTTTGTTAGGATAGTCTTTTGCAAAGTGTCCTACTTCATCACAAGTATAGCATATGATTCTAGACATATCTCTTTTGGAATTATCTTTGAGAGAAGGCTTACCTTTGTAATGCTGTTTCTTCTTTCTTGATGACTTGAAGTGAGTCTTGGAGCGAGCTGTAAGAGCTTGGTCTTCACTTCCCATCTTCTCTTCTCGAGCTGCTATCCTAGCTTCTTCTTGAGAGCATTCTTCCCATAGTCTGCTGAATTTGACCAGTTTCTTTCTAGCACAAATTCCTTGAATGAAAGCATCCCATGACCTAGGGAGGCCATTCAATGTAGTCATGACAATCTCTGCATTTTCCACTTCTTCATCAACAGCTTCTAATTGTTCCTTGATTTGAGAAACCCTTGTGAAGTATGACTGGATATTTTCTACATTCTGAATCTTCACATTCTTTAACTGGTTCCTCAAGGTCATCTTCCGATTGATGTTCTTTCCTTCAAACAATTTGGTTAGGGAATCAAACATAGCTTTAGGTGTCTTGAGAGAGGACACCTGAGGGATAAGATGATCCTTAATAGAATCAGCAATGATCCTCTTTTCCATAACCATCTTCTTCTTATGAATAGCTTTTTCCTCATCTCCCTCTGGAACTGGAACCTCCTCATGAATGTAGGAGTCTAATTCATTCTCTTCCAGGACTAGGGAGATTCTATACTTCCAAGCTCGGAAATTATCAGCCCCCTCAAGCTTTTCATCAAGCTTGGTATGATGAGACATCTTTAAATAAGAACCTCAAATGGAAATACAAAATATTTTAGATCTTACCAGGTTCAAGATGTCAAATCTGAAGCTTGGGCTGAAATCCTGCAGAGCTGGTTCCAGAGCAACTAGGGTTTTTCTTTTCTAGAGTTCTATCCACCCAAAAGCTTTCAAACTTGTTCCTAACTTCGATTTTGAATAGGAGAACAATCCAACCTTGGTCCCACTGAAAAATTCTTCTTCAATAAAAAGCCCTAATTTCCGGCCCCAGTGATAGGTCCAAAACTGAAAATCCTCCGAATTGAATTCTGTTTCCACAGAAAGATGCGCCCTAGTGAGGAGAGTAAGTCCACCTTACTTTTGCTGAAACATAGTGGAGAAAGATCCACAAACAAGGAAGCCCTAGCTTCCGCAGCTGCACAGTGTCTTCTTCTCAGGTTAGCTCTGATTCCATGTTAGTTTTTCAACATTTAAGCTAGCATTATAACAAGATCTTTTCACTGAGAGAATAACAAGCAAAGCATTCACATAAGCACATCACAAGAGACAAGAGACACAAATATTTTAGGAGGGGAAACCATAAATGGAGAAAACCCCTCAACTTCCTCTAAGATAGTATCACCACAAGATGTGAACCCAAAACAGTAAGATGACCTCCCTTCACAATAGCAGCCTTCTGTCTTCTGTCAAGCACAAGAATTTCCTTCTCCAAAAGTGCGCCACACTTGAGAGAGCAAGAGAGCTAAGTCACAAGTGATAAATAGAGAGACACACACTCTCTATTTATATTAGTCTGTTCACTTAAGTTGCCATTTCACACGTAGGCTCAACCCTAATAATTACTACTCGAGCCTACACCTTAATTACTGTATAATAACTCAAGTGCCCCTAAACTGTGGGGACTTACCTAATGACTTGACATGACTTGGTTACATTATTAATCCTCCCTATCGGAACATCGGGGCATGACCACATGACTCAAATACATAATAGAAACATCCCGGAATAAACATCGGGTTACAATAATATAAAATATATAGAAGAATACATTCCGAAGTTACATATACCTCAACAGGCCCAGCTTCGAGAGGATGGATAGTAGGAGCTGATCATCTTTCTTTTCAATACCACACTATTTCAACTGCAAAACTAGTGCTTTGAACTTGGAGAAATAAAGCTGCAGGGATTCAAAGCTTGTTGGACTCAGAGAAATTAGCTCATTTTTTATTTGATGTCCCCTCATCTCATCTGTCTTTCCAAAAATATTAGCAAGCTTCTCCCATACTTCATTCAATGATGTCAATCCATCGAGATGGAAAAGGAGGTCTCTGGAAATACTAAGGCACAAGAGGCCATAAGCCTCATCCCTCCTGTTATGCCATTTTATCTTCTCTGCAGCTGCATTGGGCTCTAATTCTATTGCCATAGTCACCCTATATAGGCCTTTTGCTCTCAACAGTATCTCCATCTCTGCTTTCCATTCAAATAAATTGAAAGGAGTCAAGATAGTTTTCTATGATTGATCCATAGCTCTAGAAAATCTGTCCCGGCTGTCAGTAGAAGGCTCCCAGTCTTTGATGTCAAACCTGAAAAACAATTTTTGAAGGAGAGAAACAACCTACAATGGCTCTGATGCCATGTGGAAATTAAGGCCAGCAATATATTAATTTTACTCACAACAATTATCAATTGATCATGCAAAATTGCTCACAAAAGAGACTGAATATGGAGTTGTAACACTAAATTGTATTAACTGAGTGTACAATAGCCAACCCTCTAATAACATAGGTTGCTGAATAAATAGAATACATCAATAAATTGAATGCATGAGGAGGCATCCAAATCTAGCATAAAGCAGTCTTACCAAAAATAAGCAAATCCCCCATAGGTGTAAAAAGCTGATCCCAAATCTGTCATGGAGCTAACGAATTGGAAAAAAGGCATAGGCAAGATAAAGAGTGGTGGAATGGTAGATCATACATGCTTTTGCATGGAGAAAAGAGAGGAGGATGTGTAGGACAAAAAACAAGTCAACCTCACCTAGTCTAGCTTTTCCTTTTGCCTTAAAACATTGAAAAAGCAGGCAATAAAGCAGAAAAAGTAGAAGGATGCCTAGGAGGCCAGGAATAAAGTAGAATTGATTCCTTTAGCTCTACCATGTGCTACATGATTCAAATAAGGCAAGTTTTACCTCTATGGATAGGCAAATAACAACTTGCACAAGGTGGGACACATGAACTAGGCAAATAAGGCAAAAATAATGGAATTAATGTCTAAGTGGGTAAAATATGGGTTGATTATTCTAACAAACCAAGGGGTGGAATAGGGGTTGAACCAGCCATAGGAATAGGCTACTTTCTCGTTCGTGCCATCGGTTTGAGTTCTAGTTCTTTTTTGGTTGTTACAACTCAGGAGATTCTTTATCCTGTTCAATTGGACACCCTGAGGTGCCATTCACGTCGAAGAGCTCACTGACACTTGGTTTCAGCTCTCGCTCTGTTGCATACTTCAACACGATGAACTCTTGGCTCTGGTTTTATCATGCTCTCTCTGTGTATGTAAAAGAATGCTTGATGGCAAAGCCTCATGTTTATAGGCACCTAAACATCCTGTAGTCATCATCTAATGGGAGATCAAAGTCTAATCTATCACATGGGCTTCTCAACCGATGCATTCCTTCATTAACTTGGCTACTTGAGTGTTGTGTTGTACCTATTAACATAGTTATGGCAATTATGATGAGGACGACCGATGGGACCAAAAATCACATCGTCATTCTACTCGTATCTCGTCGAATTAATGACGCTTAGCTATCACAACACGTCAATATTTACTGGATATTCACACTATAGTGTTGGCCAGCCTGTCATTCCCACTTTTTCCTGTGTTTTGGCTGGTTCTACCATAGACATGCGATAGGATAGTTTCCTTATGTTCCTGCTCTTTTTTTTCCAGTTCGACCTTAGCCAGGCATGTTGCGACCATCATAGTAAGGTTTCAGGTGACTTCCATTCACCATTACTATGACATAAGTTCCATTTAGTCTCTGTAGTTTTACTGCACCCACATTAGTGATGTGCGCGATCACATATGGCCCTAGCCAATATGTATTTAGCTTTCCTGGGTGTTTGAAAAACTTGCTGTCATATAGCAACACAAGTCCTCCGACTTTGAATGGCTTAACCCAGATATGGCGATCATGCCATGCTTTTTTCCTTTGATTTTAGACAGTCTGATGAAATCCTGTAACAAATCATTCCTCTTCCATATGAATGAGCTATGACAACCTCTATTTGACAGCGTATTTGTCAGTCATCTCCGTTAGTGCAGCAATCCATAGACTTGACACAATGTACTCCATTTGCACAATAGCTTCCTATCCATACACCATTCTAAATGGTGTATGCCCTGTTAGTTGTTTGCAAGTTGTGCAATACGCCCATATCACAACTGATACTTTTTTATCCTAGTCATATCGGTGTACATTGCATACCCTCGTTAATGCGTTCTCTATAATCTTGTTAAAGGCTTCGACCATTCCATTCACCTGAGGATGGTATGGTGTCATCTTATTATATTGGATCTAGAACTTTGTAGTAAGTTCAAGAATCATTTTGTTAACAAAATGCATACCTTGGTCATTGAGTAGAATTTTTGGGCATCCAAATCTAGTCAACACATTTTCAAACAAAATTTTTTCCATAGTTGCAGTGATGTAATCTTTAATAGGCATGGAATTAGCCCATCTGGTTAAATAGTCTGTCATAGTGATAATGTAGCATGTGGCAGTATTATTCCCTGGTGGGCTGATCAGTCCAACAAAATAAATAGTCCATTTGTCAAATAGGCTGATGGTTTTCCTGTTTTCCTTCCTACAATATCTTGCGCACATTTTCCTTTCCTGCATAGTTTCCTCCCGCAACACCAGCATGTGCTTGACTCATAACCCAAGGTCTCTCATAATAAAAAACATAGTGGTGTAGTATTTCATCCATGCCCAACTTATATAGGTTCCCAACAATCAATGTGAAGTCCACAGCTCTGATGACCAAGTGTTTCTTCTGATTAGTGGAGAATCCTGGAGGCACATAGCCTGTACTCAAAAAGTGTATGATTTCGTTAAACTCCTTGTTCTGATATTCCATCATAGTGACCACAAATAACTACGCATTGGGCAAGTTATCTTCTAGGTTGGTTGGCTCTTCACCACTTTCTATCCTCGAAAGGTGGTTTGGCCTAACATTAAGTTGACCAGGTTTAACAATGACTTCAAAATCAAATTCTTGAAACAGGGGAAGCCATCGACAGATCTTCCCCCCCAACACTGCCTTGTTGACTAGGTATTTCAGCACTGAATGATCAACATACATATGGAAATGTCCACCCAACAAATAGTGTCTAAACTTTTGGAGTGCATAGACCATAGCAAGGCCTTCTCTTTCTGTCGTTGTGTAGTTCTTTTCTGTCATTGACATTTTTCTGCTAGCAAAAGCAATACGGTGGTCAAGTGCACCCTCTCTTGGTTGTGTCAAGACTATGCCGAGCACGATAGACGACATGTCGAAATGAACATGGAATTCCTTTTTCTAGTACATGAATACTAGCATTGGTGTAGTGGCCATCTTATTCTTTAATTTGTCCAATATTTCTTGGGACGCTGGTGTCCATTGAAACTTTGCATATTTTTTCAACAGTTTCTCCATTGATGCAGTGATCTCTACATACTCTCTAATGAACTTCCTATAGTAGCCTGTGTGTCCGAGCACTGATCTGAGTTGTGTGACTAATGTAGGTAGTGGTAAGTCAAGGATAGTTACAAATTTTGTTGGGTCGACCAAAATACCATCATGACACATGATGTGACCCAACATAACACCAAATGGTGTGCAAAAAATACATTTCTTGGAATTGAGCACGATCTGATACTGGCAACAGAAGCTCAACATCATGTGCAAAATCTCAATATGGTCTCTTACTAGACCAAATACAGTCCAATCATCGAAGTAGACCTCAAGAAACTTATGTATGAAATATTTAAAAGAAGAAACTACTATTCTAGAAAACATAACAGGTGCATTTTTTAGTCCAAAGGGAATTACCATGTACTGGTAGCATCCCCATTTTGTGATGAAGGTCATTTTGTGGTGATCCTCCTTCGTGATTCTGAATTGATGATAGCCATAGAAGCCATCGATGAATGAATACATCTCTTGCACTCTGATTCTTTCAAATAATTTATCTGTAAATGGTGTTGGGAATGGATCGTGCAAGCATGCATTGTTCAAATTTCTTAGGTCAACATAGATCCTAACTTTTCCTATTGTTTTACTATCCTGGATCACTATAGGGATGGTCCACTACAATTGCTCAACAGGTTCAATGATTCCTGGGTCGAGCATGCGATCCAATTATTCTTTTACCTTTTCTTTATATCTTGGGTTCAATATATAAGGTCGTTGCTTACTGGTTTTAGCATCTGGTCGCAGGGGTATTTTCATCTCCCTAGATCTCCTACCATCCCCTTCATCTCTGAAAAGTTGGTAGGGAATAGGTACTAATATTCATGCAGCAAGTCTATGATATTCGTGACTATCTCTTCATCCCAATAATCTCCTATATTGGTGAATTTTGGGTTCTCTGGCAACCCAATGTTTACTTTCTTGATCTTTAGTGGCTGTAGGAACTGGTCGCTGGAAATACCACTTCCTTCCACTACACATGTACCCTCTGATTTTGGTATGTTTATGTTAGTTGGGTCATCATCTGGATCTCCAGTCAGATTGTAACAAGCCATCCATTGCTGAATGGTCACGCTGCACTGGTGATAATTGGCCTTTTCGACATGAATTTCATAAAATCTCTTCTCCTTTATCGTTTGAAGCACAACATCAACTATGGGTTGCTCATCAACAAATTCAAATGTTTTCCTAAACTTCTTAGCAATTCCTTCCCAATATTGGGTTCCTTGTCTCAACTGCAGTTGTTATTGTGGGGTTTCTTGATTAGCTCCAATCACAACACCTCCTCATGTTACGATAGCAATGCTTGGCTCTCTTGGTTCAGTGGCAATCATCAGGAAATTCAATTTAGGATTTGGATTTGGGTTCAGATTCTGCATAGGGGTAGGACTGGTGATGGTCCTTTCTTTCCACTTTGCAATCAGTTGAGGACATTTCTCCACATTATGGTCCTATCCCTTACAGTATGAACATTTCTTTGAAGGTTCCAGGAAATATTTGGCATAGTGATTATTGCCGCCTTTCACACACCTGGGTCACGTGGCAGAAATCTTCAAGCCACTCGGTGTGTCCTTGGGGCAAGTCTCGAGTCAAGGCTATCACATTGTTCTTGACTCCTCCGTTTAGGCTCAAATCCTAATGGAGCCAAGGGGGGTAGACCCTATTAAGTTACTAAGGCTAAAATACTTAGTATAGTGATGTTAAACTAAATGAATTACTTAGGAGTTTGAAATTTAACCATAAACAATCATAGATGACAAGATACAAAAATGAGCGCACGAAAGCACAATGCTGAGACACAATATAAATATATAGCAAGAAAATAACCAGTGCCTTAGAATGGAGTCAAAATAAAATCAATGTACTTGCATGTTCTTGGAGTGAATGTTTTTCAATTTCCTCTTGGTACGTTTTAAGTTAATGTGAAAATATGAGTTGATTAAAATTAGGCGAAGGGGTGGACTCCAAATATACCCGAGAGTACTTGGAATATGTCCAAAACTAAACCTTCACGGATACCCACAAGGAATATGTGGGATGAATGGAGTCTCTGGGGCTAGTGTTCATAACGCACCCATTAGGGTGTGACAGAGATCGGTGCCCCGAGGTCACTTTTCAGAAGTTCCCGCTTCCTTTGGGTATTTTGCCACCGTAATGGTTTGATCTAGGTGTTGGATTTTCACCTGATGGTTTGTCAATTTGGGAGAGTGAGTCCTAATTATTCTAGTCACTCAAATTATTTTGATACAGCTTGACTGATCGGATGAACCACAGCCAAGTGCAAAGCATGCACACTGGAGTCTTGTCAATTGTAGTAAATTTTAAAATGGGTGTTCTTGTTAAAAAGAAAACCCTCTAAGAACCTCTTTCGATCCAAGTGGATATCAATTGGGGAATCAAGGAGGGGTTAATTTTATAAAATATGAAGAAACAAATGATGAAAAGGAAAACACAGATACACAATTCCGGTTTTCTAATTAGTCCTACCACGCATCTCTTTCCCCTTTCGGGTCAATCGGGAAGTCGTGGGGTAAGTATTAAGATTACTTTGAAATATCAAATATGGAGTATGAAATTGATAATGAATCAAATTATACTACCCTGCATAATAGAGCTATGCTAGTTTGAAAAGATATGAACAAAAAGTAAAAAATTGACATCGACCCAAATCCCCCTAGGGGGGATGGGGAGCGGGCTCGAAAGAGCCTACTCAAAAGATTTAATTTTATTATTATTGGTTACAATATCAGAAAACTAAAATATCAGAAACCTCTTGGTCCTTATATGGGATGAAACCAAGATCTTACAACTTTGCAAAATTTGTAAATTCTAGTGAAAGGGGAGACCCTTGAGGGGATTTGAACGCTCCCGAGGCCACTTTTGAATATAATATTATTTTATTTTCTGTTACACCTTCTAAAAAACAGCAAGCATGTTATAATAAAATACACCCAAAATTGCTCTAAGAGTACCTTTGGATCAGCCTACCTTAACTCAAAAACATTAAGTTAAAACTAGCTAAACATGTGAAAAAGGAACCAAGGAAAGCAAGCTTTCCTTGGGATCTTAGCTTGATGTTTGTGCAGCCAATGAAATATGCAATGGTTGCTGGATTTAATCCTTTTAAAATATAAAAGGAAATCTAGAGCATGCAACCTACTGATTTTCTTTAACTTGCCATGCAAAATGGACGATTTCCTTATGCTAGATCTAGAAGGCTTAATGATACTTTTCATAATTAAGATATAGAATATGAGCTTTGAAATAGCATATATATGTAAATTTTATTTTGATATAACAGATCCAAATGATAACAAAGCTTTCAAACACAGTAACTAGGTAAGAAAATTGATTTTGAAGGAGGAAAAGGAGAAGAGAAGTGCTTGTTGCTGAAGTAGATCTGCAATGGAAACTTGTTAGTGGAATGTGTTGAGGCATGGAAATTCATAGGCAACAATAGCAAGGGATTCTCCCCAGTCAACATTCCCAACTAGCCCATTGACTGTTTGGTGTAGGGAATTCGTCTGGTTTGCGGTCCGGCTACCGTAGGTCAAGTAACAAAACAAAGGTTTTACTGGTTGCGGCCCGGTCCACCGAGTTTTTGCATTTTTTACTTAATGTATGAGATGCATATACCTAATTAACCATGCAGGGTGATGAGGATGCAGGAGCAGTCACAATGTGATGCACAAGTTCTTACCTCTCGTCTTAAGGCTCACATGCATCTATATCACATATGCAGTAATGAAATGAATTAACTATCTATCTATCTACCTAACCCCGGGGAGCCAGAATATGATTTATTTATGAGTAATGTGAACTATTCATGCATTATAAACAGAAATTAAAGGTAGCTGATATTCTTATCTACAACACATGAAAGATTAAATATATTTCAACAATTAGATAGCCAACTGTTTCATAAGCAGCATACATTACTCATAGTGACATTTCCACACAATGAACCAGAAATCATTTAAACAAGAACATAGGTTCAGAGAGTTGGAACGATCTCACGGTTGATGGACAAAAAATGGAAAAAAAAATAATTCATCTTTCAATCATCCACAGCATAAAATTTGGAAATTCCACCAATCTTTCTCCAACAGGCAAACCATAGTTCTTTATTGCAAAGAGAAATAGTTCTTCTTACAATATCGCTTTCTAGTCTAACTGGGAAAAAGCCCTTTTTCCCATCTAAGATTTCTATCTTTATACAAAAGGGTGAGACTGTTGGGCTGCCCAAAGTGACCTTTGGGCTTCCCAACCCATCATTTCCCAATGTTATTCTTTTCTTAAATGTTTTACAAAAAATAGTTACAAATTACAATAATGACCGATCCTTCATGAGGAGGGTCCCACTTGAGCATCTAGAAACTTCTTCCATGACGCAGCATCAGAGGCGATGCCCTCAAATGCACAGGGTTCCAAAAACTGAATGTTGATTTCAAATTTTTCGGCCTGGTTCTTTATGGCTTCCACTCTAGCTGTGCTTAACCAGAGCTGGTCTTCCAAGATCTGCACACTAACTGCTGAATGGCCTACTTCGCTTCTCAGAATCTGATCATCAATGGCCTTAATGTGCTGCATTCTTGCTTCTTCATCCTGATGTATTTTCTACAACATGTCCATAAATGAATCGTGGTCTGGGAAATCATCCAGCCTCTTCTTGGCCTCTACCTGGCACCAGTTGTATGTGATGAGGACCCTTCTGAAGAATTCCGTCCAGGCTCCTTTCATCTTCTTGACTGCTTTCTTGAAATCTTATGCGGTGTTAATAGCAAATTCTATTAAGTTATAATCCCACTTGAGGGCTTGTTTATCTTTTGATGGTAGCTCTGCTGGAGTTTCTTCATTTCTTTCTAGCCTCGCCATTCTTGTAGTTGGGACCTTGAGGACATCTTGAGATCTATCCACAAAGTAAGATGCAGTTTCCAGTATTTCTTCCAATCGGCCGTCGATCTGCAGCACTCTACATCTCTCTTCTTCAACAATAGTTTGTAGCTACATCATCTTGGCTTTTTGGGCCAAGACATGCTCTTTGAATGGCTGGAGGTTAACCTGCTGTTCTCTTGCTTCCTCCGGAGTAGTGGTCAGAGAAGAAATCTACTCTTGATGTTTCTCTCTCTGTTCTTGGGAGTGTAGCTCACTAGCCTGCAAGATGATCCTTTGCTGCTCCTCTAGTTCTTCTACCTTTTCCAGCAGCCAATCTTTCTCTACCTTCATCTCTTGGTATTCATTATGTACTTTCTCCAAGCATTCTTGGGTAGTCTCCATAACCTGTCTCTCTTCGTAGAGGGCCTGCAATTCAGCCTTTGAAGCTTTCATTTCTTTCTGCATGTCTTCATACTTTCTCTTAAGCCTATTGCTTTCTTCTCTTTCTCTCCTCAATGTATCTTTCAACTGAGCAGAGGACTTCTTGGACTGCTCTAAGTCAGTTATTACCTTGTCCATGTTATCTTCTGAGGCATGGAGTAGTGCAGTCCCAGCTCTTAGGGTGAATCTTGGATCTAGGTCTGTTCCCAACATAACAACGATATCCATTATCATCTTACCAGGCATACCTCCAGCTTCAACCTTCTTTTCTATTCTCTTCATTATTATTTTGTTGCCCTATCATAATAGATAGTGTTGAAATCAGGGATTTCTTCTCCCTTTTTCTAAACAAAAGGAACTAGCTTGAGTGTGGAGACCACAGGTGTGCTGGCAGCAGGCACTTGTGGGTCCCGAACCTTTGGGTCCTCCTTCTCTTGGGTCTGCCCCCCAGCTATCTCAGAAGTTGACTATTCTGTCTCAGTCTGTGTTAGCTTCAAACTTTCTGCTTCCTGATTTTGTAGCTCCTCATCGAGCTTTCTCTTCACTTCTTCAGCTGCTTTTCTAGTTGCTTCTTCTGCTTCTTTAGCTGCTTCCTAGTCTTTCTCAGCTGCTTCTTGGGAAGCTTTTCTTTTCCCTTCCTCTTCGCTACGCAGCCACCCTGCAGCTTCCTGTGCCAATCTTTGGGCTTCCTCTTTTCTTCTCTTTGCCTCTTCTTCAGCCTTAGCCTATTCATCCCCCTTCCCACCTTTAGTGGTGATAGTTTTCTTGAATCTTCTCTTCAGTGCTGTCATGTTCGGGGCATTTCGGAAGGCAGACTCTTCCCTATCAAAATGGTGTGTATACTCAAAATGCATCTTGTTTTCTTTACAATGTTCCACAACTTTACCATGGGAGTCATTTCTGTGGTAGGGCATCTCGCCAAAGTGGAACTTCTGCAGCTCTTCTACGAATTCATCAGCTTGTTTCACCCTAGTGAACCTCTAACTTCCTAGTTTGAAGGGCAAGGGAGGATAAGCAGTCTTCTTATGTTCAAACAGAAAGCTACCTATTCCATCCAGGAACACTTGTCTGACTGCCTCCTTATGGATAACATAATCAATTGCGTACTTGGGCAGCAGGGAAGGGGCTCTTGATCCTCCAAACGTCCGGAAGTACAGGCCATTTTCAGTCAAGTAGTAATCTGCGTACTCTCCTATCACTTGCATGGCCTCCTTTGACATACAATCACACTCATTCAGAAAAATGAGTGTGTATAGAGGCATAAGAAAGTGTTAACAGATTTCTCTGTAGTGGCTATGATATTTATGTGCCCACAATGGTTTGTAAGAAGCATAGATAGGCATTATTTCCCTGTCCCAAATGCATCTAAGACCAGGGAAAGGCTGGTTGCATAATATGCAGTCTATTAGTATTGAACTCATATAAAATTCAGACCTTTTCTAGGACTCTCCTCCCAAGGCTGAGGCCAAGCAAGCAGAAAGACTGTTTGAGACAAGGTTGGCCCAGTTGAAAATTGTCCCTTGGGTTGCAACATAAAAAATGATAGGTATCCACTCTAGTTTGAAAAACTGGCCATGAGATCTTCCAAATATTCTGTTGAGCATCAAGGCTATGAATCTGTATGGAGCTCTTAAACCTGCAGTATCATATTCCCCTGTTGCTCTGGTCCTGAAATGTTTTCTAGTCAACATCATTCTTTTCATGGTTTCTACCAAGTCCATTCTAATGTTGTTTAACCAGTCATCAGATAAGAACACTTGGGCTTCTAGCAAGTGGTATGCTAAGGAAACATATCTAGGGATGTATGTAGCATAGCCCTGTTTGTTAACATCCTCCAGGATCATTGTTGTGACATCTGCCCAGGGCAGGATCCAACCGATTACTTCAGTGCACGGGAATACCTCAGGTCGAGTGGCGATCCTCATCAGTGAAGATCTTTCTATGTTTGCGTATATGGACTCCTCTTCTAAGCCCATGTCGGGAACCTCTCTTTGGGAGATCAGTCTATAGATTCCCCCCCACTAGTACTCAAGTTCAACGCCAGAAATGCACTTCGTGTCCTCGTAAATGTATTCAGTTTTAGTGACCACTTCTACTTTTGGTTCTTCTTCGACCACAGGGGCCTTCTTCTTTTGTCTCTTTGAGATGGTGATTTCTTCCTGCCATCAAATTGTAATATTAAACCCTTTTTGCTGAGTGATCAAACTTGTATACATAAATGTGTAGTGTGCCATTTCTTCTATGTTTAACATGATAGCAATTAGTTAATGAAGCCACTAAATGCATGTATAGCCTAAAATGGCCTAACTAATCAGAACTATTACAACCAAATGTACAGTGTTTAGTGACTTAGCATGATTGAAAATAGTTATGTGCATTAAGATTATGCAAGCTACCACTGAAACTTTTACCAATAAAATTAGGCAAAAACATCTACATTGACATGCCTAAAAATTCTGCTTTCTGAGGGTGCCATTATCAAATCACGGCGCGGGACAGACAAGGGAAAACTGCGCAAGCCCTCAATGAAGCTTTTAACAACACCACTACCCTTGTGACTTTCAGGTTAAAAAATTGAATGCCGTGACATATCCCCTCCACAGGTTAGGGTTTAGAAGAAACTACGTGCAGAACAGTACGGTGAAACGACTGCTATTCGAAGATGTGGGTTTCTATGGCGAGCTTGATCAAAGAAAAACCCCCCCATGCAGAACTATGATAAAGCACTATGTGTCGTGATACACCCTGAACATGAATTTGGTTACGCTGGACCTCGAAGGAGAAATGACGGCGGCTTCCAGATATGGGCAGCACTAAACCGGGCAAACACTCCCAAACCCCCAAGGAAAAATGTAGCAAACCTATCTCCTACCCACCCTCATTACGCAGGGTGGTTTGGTGCAGATAGAGTAATGGCCATCTGCACCAAAGCCCCTCAATCCCTATGCGCAGGGCTGCAAAACGGCGGTGGAAAACAAAACTATTCTAAAGGTTAAACCGCCCTCCCATGGCCAAATAGTATATGAACTCCTCCAAATATATAAGCATATAATGAGGTCAAGTAAACAGTCGGGACAACAAACCACCATAGCAAACATAACCATAAAAAGTTCAACGGAAAGGGGAAGGAAAATGGAACCTACCTGGCACTGATGTCTAACCGGCGTGTATGGCGGGGCGATGACAGTTAGGCTTCTACAGCTGCCACCTGGATGTAGGTATCGACACTGTGGTCCTTGCAAGCTCGAGAGGTTGAAAGCGCTTGGAACTAATGATCACGAGAGTAAAAAATGATAGAATAATCCAACACACCCGGACTCCAAATATACAAATGGTCAACACGTGCGACAGGTAACATATCAAACGGGAGCAGGCTTTGAATCGGAAGTTGAAAACATACTTTCTTTCGCAATGACAGATGGTCAAAGGGCTAAGCCATCCGCAAAAAACGCGTGGCGGTTAAAAGTTCAAAAGATCGAACATCGGAGAGTTTTCTACTCGAAGGCTGGAAGTATAACTTCTTCCGCAATGGCAGTAGGCCAAAACATAAAATAATCTGCGAGGATGACTGTAACGGAACCTCTGCAAAGAAACCCATCGGGACCATAGTGAAATGATAACCACAACGGCGGAGCCGCAAAAGATAAATCTATCTAAAACAGGAGAAAAGTTTGAATCGGGAGACAAACAGCTAGACATCGGAAGGCATTAGACCTCAGTAGCTGCAACGGCAGAAACGAAACAGCTTTCACAGCTGCAACAGTGGGATCCCAAGACTCACGGGGCCAACAGGAATCAAAGATCAAACATGAATCAGAAGAGTTAACGGTTGGCTATCCGCAATGGTGGAGGGAATAATCATAAAAGCTTCTGATGCACAACCAAAAAGCATCCGACGTGAAAACAAATAAATCGGAAAAAATAATCGAAGTCAAATAGAAAATCTATCTGCAATAGCGGAAGAAGAAGTGACAACAGTTTCGATGCAAAACCAAAACCCAGCCGATTTCTCCAACCGAATCGGGAGAAAAGTCGAAGTTAAAACTAAACATCCATATGAAACGGCGGAGAAAGAAACAACAAGTCTTTTTGATCTAAACAAAAAAAAACCGTCGATTAAAACCAATGTATCGGGAGCGAAACCAACGTTAGGACTGGCTATTCAGCCGCAATGGCGGAGGCTTTAACCAAACACTTTCCGATTCAGACATGCTGAACATGCATCCAAAGGGAGCGATAAAGTATAATCAAACAATGGATTACTTCAAGCATCATATTAGGGATCAAAACAATTGGTAGCTCAATCCAAGCATTAGAAATTCTCTTTGGGACATCAATGAAATAACTCAAAGACAAAGAACTAAACCAAGCAAAGGAGGGTCCTGAAAATTTTTGGAATTTTTGGGAAATTGTTGTAGCTGCAACAGAATGCAGAGGGGAAATGTCTTCAAATTTTTTTTGGATGTGCAGTGGAGTCAAACTATATCCACAGCTCATCCAATCCTTGCTACCTAAAAGCTAAACACACAATCCTGCATGAAACCTCATGAGATCTGGATATATATATGAAAAAGAGACAAGAATTACATGCAAATAAACTTATTAAACATGTATAATCTAGATCTTCTAACATATATGCTATGATATATAATAAAAACAAGTAACCTTACTTTCCCAACTATACACCTATTGATTCAGCTGAATCGTTCAATCCAGACAGGGTTCAGATGTAGAAATTGAGAGAAAAGCCGACAACATCAATAGCCGTAAAACAATGCTTAATCCACACATATGAGAGCATTACACCATTTGGCCTCCAAATCTTCTTTATTTCAACAATCAAAAGATTACAATAGTATTACAATAGCAATCCCTTCAATCCAACTCTAACTAGCTTGGAAGAGGGAGCTTGTGTCTGGATATATACAAAAACCAGGAGATCCAGCCCAGGGGGGTGCAAATCCCAAGGAGATAGATCAAATCAGATGAAGGAGATTCCATCAATGCCTGATCTGTGTCTAGCTGAGCTAGGTCTGAGTCTCACTGAGTGCAACTATCAATCGAGGGGCTGATCTGACTGACACCTCAACCTGTTGACTGAAGCATCCACCAAAACTCATCCAGATGAGCCAAAAAACATGTGGAGAAGAGAGGGAGGGTGAAATTCCCCATAAAGGATGCTGAAGATCAACTTTGGATCTGATTTGATCACCTCCTTCAGTCAAGTATTTGTCAGATCTAGTCAATCTGGTTCAGATCTGACTGATTTCAATCAAATCAGCTAAGAATCCACTAATCTATGATTTTGGATTTTCTCCATTATTCATCAATTTATTAATTAAAATAATCAATAATTGATTTTTGGGGCTTTTTGACCTGAGTGATGGAAAATCACTCAAAACTAGGAAATAGTGGGTCCATGGGTTTACATGGTGCTCTTAGCTTGAAAATGAGCACCTACATGACTGAAACTAATTATTTGGCCCACTTTTATTACAAAATCAATTTTTCCAATTAAACTATTAAAAATAGCCTAAGTTTTGGAAAAATTAAATTTTAATAAAAAATACTGAAAAAATTAAAAAAACCTAGGGGGACATAGACATGTTCATATGACTCGACCATGATGTCTATCATTTTTATACATTGACACATAGACTCTAATAACCTCAATAGGCCTAAATGCCAAGCTGACCACCCCAAATTTGGAGGTATGGAGTGAAAAACTCAGAAATGATCAGTCGTTTATTCAACAATNAAAAACACCCTGGGATGATCAGATTGACAAATAAAGTCTAAGAGACTGAGTCTTTTACAGACACTATCATGCTAGAACATTTATTACAATTCCCCCATGGGATATGAACATGTGATATAGTACAACAAAGCTTCCTAGAAGCAAGACTGAAGGTTCTCTGAAGTTTGAACAAGTTATCCTTGTCCAGTGCACCAGGCTCACTTGATAAAAAACCACTAAGTATAACTTAGGTGGTAACAATGATCTTATTGTCCATAGTTATAACATGTAACCTGACCTCTTCCTCTACCAAATCCTCCTCCTCCTCCTCTGCTTCTGAAGTTTCCACCACCTCTTCCTTGAGGGTGTGGTTGTTGCAAGGGGTACTATTTCTATTAATAGTGTAGTTGATAGTGGTCCTATTGCGCATATAGTTGTTGTGGTACATACTGAGGCTAGTATTGTTTTTTATATTGATTTTGTTGGAACTATGTAGCCTGATACAATGCTTGTGCCAATTCATCCTGAGTCTGCCCCTCATTCTTCATCAAGTATGTGTCGATCGTATTTTCCTTCAACAGTTCAGATGCTCTGCAATACTTCTACTGACTTACAAAATTTATAGAACAGGTTTGTTGGAGTGCTTACAATCTTTTGTAATTATAAATAATCCTCATTGTGATGTCCTCTGGTTTGGAATATATGGCACCAAGGTAGGACATGGGCACTTAATGGGTTTGGCGCACCATATGAGATGTAATTCACGAAGGTTGGACAATTATCCTTGATGTGTTCATCCCTTGTGCATTATGTACACCATAAATATTTGTGGGATTCCTTACCCTTTTTTATTTCTTAAATCTATATCATTAGATTAGCCAACTACGACTGAATCTGTACCATTCTTGTGGCACCATCCCCGATTGGTGAGGCTTCAACTTCATTGTCAATTCTGGCGCTTCCATCTGCGACTAGATATTTTGTTTCATCAATGGACATCGAATGTGTGGTAATAGTGTGGCAATAAACCACTCTTTATGATAAACATCCAACATTTGGAATCTCACTTCGGCCATCAAAGTTTTAAACCACTGGTAAAAGTCCCATACTGACTCTGCCAATGCTTATTTCATTTCCTTGATCTCAGCGATACACTACGACTCAGATTTAGGTTTTCTAAACTCAGATATCATTGCGGCTCATATCTCTTCAAGGGTATTTTTTGGTGCTTCTAGTGGTACTATGTAGAACTTCATAAACCAGTCTAGTGCATGACCCCTTAGAGTCATGATCATTTGTTCTTTCTTTACGTCTGCATTTTGAACTAAGTGAACCATCCAAACAACTTCACAGATGAACCAATGCTTCTCTGGATCCTCTACTCCATTTCCATTGAATGTGGGTAACCAAATATCATGCCCAACCATTGAGTTGGTGTCGGGGTTATCCGATGAATGATTAAATAGATATGTTTCCTCTTGCACACTAGTCACAGTGCTAGCACTATTAATATTAACAACTCTTTTAGGAGACGAGGCTCTAGACCTTACCTATGGTGATACTCCTGGTGTGATGTAGTTGCATCCTGACCTTGGTGTCTCAATGGTCTCTTTAGAGTCTTCTGCTCCTTACAAAATTGGGCTATAGTCCTCCTCTTCATCACAATATCCTTCATCTACCTGCGACTAAATTTCGTGCTCACTCTCTTCGAACAAAATAGCATCTCATCGACCTTCCTCTGTCTTTCTTCTCTTCCCTGATCTGAATCTCCTTCCACTCCTTAGGAATCCAACTTCTAGTTCAGATTCTATAATTCCTAGGAACATCTCAACTCACCATTTCCCATTTTCATGACAGGTCGTCTATGACATAGCCTTCCTCGTGGGTATGTGAATCAACTACTCCACTACAAGATACCCTTCTCATAAATGAGAACCTTGATCCATGTACTGAGATATAACAAATATCTTCTTATGGGTCCTTGGAAAAAATTTCTTTCAGTTGCACTATATGAGGTTATAGACTCTACTACAAACCCAGTAATATACCCTTGAAAAATACTGTCAACCCAAAAATAAAAACCTCTAGAGATGGTGTTACTTATACTGCTTACTTTGCGCACCAACTGATCACTTCAAACGAATGCTTCTCTTCTCTAGAAATTTGTCTGCCTTCTTGCCAATATTGACAGCCACTCGTGCAGTACAATGGGAAACTATGCAAAGAAGATCTCATGAATATCAGAATATATGCATGTGTCCACCCACTTTTATGCTCTTAACTGAGATCTTATGTTCTCTTCTTGTGCAAATGCCAGTGTCTTAGACTCCATCCAATCCTCTATCTCGTTCTTTGTCACATGCCACAACATTTCCCTCGACTCCAATGGTTAATGGTCCTCGCAACATAACCATTTGTTGGCCTCCTTCTCTTCCTTGTCTTGACCCATGGTTCAATAACAACACAATACCAACAAGACACCAAAAGACATCGGCCTGATAGAGAAAGCTCAGCCGGCAACACCTATGAGGCAGGTGCAGTCTCACCTGAGATATCTTAATGTGTAACTGCTAGAACCATGTTTTTGCAGTTGGCAAGGGAGTATAGTCCCTTGTTACATGACCAAGGTGCTCAACAAAGATGCTGGGATGAATTCTTTCACTCTATGACAACGAAAAAACTGTGTGATAGGCCACCAACGTGACACAACCTTGTCCTTATAACTCAACAACTGGCATGACGGTGTGAATCGTTCAATTCCTTATACTTGGCAGATGGTGTGTGAATTATATTTTAACTTAGTAGCCTAACCATGAACTCATACACAATATTCCAACAACGCTTTAAAAATTCATTCATTGTCCTACTGTGATATACATTCATAAAAAATGTAACTACAATAATGCCAGGTAACCAAAAATTCACATAAACATTCACCACTCAACAAAATTCATCCACATAACAAAGGAAATAACATGGAAACCCATATGGGAAAAACCACCAAGCTGCTCTTCATCTAGCATGAGAAATGTGTATAGCACCTTACAATATGTGACCTACATACTGTTCTTAACATATGTCTATCTACCTCAAGCTCTTCTTGTTCTCATGCTCTCTGGTTTATTCTATATCTACTCGTACTGATCCGCACATAGCCTGGATTGACTCTTCTACTTTACTAGCGATCTGTGCACACAGCTACAAGATCCATGGCTCAACAGCCTTCTACTTCTACCAGACTCTCCTCTGAGTCAACCTTACTGCTTTAAAACTCTAACAATCTATGTTGCTGAATCTAACTGAATCTAACTAACAACATCTAACTCGGTGAATCTAACCCTTATAGAGAGCGGGTTCCTTCTATTTATAGCATCTACAAGACCACGCAGGGTCGATTGAGTATAACTCAGTTATTACAGATGCAAGTAGCTACAAAATATCTATGTTACATTAAATGTCGGCCCATACCTAGCCGCGAAAGTACTATAATGCATTAACCATAGCTTTAACTAGCCACGGAAACGTCTTTCAACTCTTTTGTACTAGTCATAACTAGCCGCAAAACTGCCCTTCTATATTTCGTTGTTTCATCCTTCTATAGTATTCCTTGAATTTCATCTTTCCAGCTTTAACTCTTCTACCTGCCTCTTCCACTGACTCTGGATGTGATTTTCCCCTGTAGCACGTGCACTTTTCCTCCTTTGCTTGCATGTCATATTCTTCCTTGTGCAATTTTCCTAGCCCAACAGGGTGTGAGATGTTTGTAAGTGATGTGTATAAACCCCAACGATATCACTGTTGAGATGAAAAAATGAAGATAAATAACAGTAAATGATAGTAAATATCATGCAAAATCACAACTAATTCTTGCAGAACATAAAATAAACACCAGTAAATGAACGCATAAGGAACTGATCAGGATGTAGGGAATACACAGGGGGTATTGACTACAAATATCAACTCAAGGTGCTCATATACAAGGAAAAAAAGGACCACAAAATGAACCAAGGGACTGTATTGGATCATATCTGGACTAAAACGGGTCGGCAAGGGGTAAAAAACAGACAGGGGATCTATAACAAGGATCTGAAACAAGGAAAAGGACTGAAAAAATACATGTCACACCTATTAGTGGAACAAGTGAGATCAAGTTTGCATATAATTGTGAAACAGTCGTGATCGGGACAGAAAAATAGTCGGAAGACTCAAATCACAAAAAATGGGGGTTTATGCATGACAAGTCACACAATACTTGGTCACAATAGAGACCAGGGTCTCTTCGAGAGCCAAGACAAGCATGATTTGTATTTCTATTCAAGGTTGCATTTAACGGGGAAAAAGGCGAGAGTCATGCTTATTGATAAAAAAGGTGCGACTGGGTCACAATTTTCTACCGAATAAGTGTGATCCGATCGAAACTATTTTAAAAAAAAAAGGCTACTAGCTTGGGCTGGGGGGAATGCACTGAGGAAAGAATGGTTCAGATCTTCCCCAAGGGGGTCATATCTGTGACGAATGAAGGTACCCAAGAAGAAAATCCAAGTAGACACACCTGCAAAAACAAATATCCAAAAGGATCAAATGAGTGGAGTCACCAAAACTATAGTGAGGATTTATCCCCTACTACATGCAAAAGCACCTACCCTATATCATCCAGATCACAGGGTGCAATTCAATGGTGCAAAGGATTACTCGAATTTGACTAACAACAATAAATGATAATGATTTTTATTTTTTAAATATATTATACTAACTAATGCAAATCAAGAACAAAACATACATTTCTTTTGAAGTTGGGCCACTGTAGTCATTCGAGAAGTGGTACCGAAGCTCCATGGTTTGGGTCTCTAGTCTAATCCATTAGTGGTTTTCAGATAGGGAAAAGGGATCCAAATGTGTATGGAGAAAGCTCAAAATATACCGTGGGAAATGATATGGAAAAATATGGGGATATTGGCGAAAGTTGTGAGAGCGAATGAATGAATGACAAAAAGTGTTTTTAGTGAGACCTTCATAATGTATTTATAGGATGGTCCAAGGTTTTTCAACCCATGGTATTTTATTGTCCATGGTATTTATCTATGGTTTTTGATCCATTATCATTTTTAAGGTTTTCTGTTCCTTTTTGGAGAGAGTGTGGATAAATCACAATAAATGCTCAACTTCCCTTCAGTTATGGGGAAGGAATAATAATGTTTTGGACCATATTTGGTGGAATTTTAGTTGTGAAGGTCAAAATGGAGGAAATAATGGTGGGAATATGATGGATGACTATGGTTTATACCATGGAGAGATAGGTGAACATTTTTTGTGTGGACAATTTTGGTGGGAAGAAGCAAAAGGTTGATTTCCCCTTGTTAATTCAAAAAATCCCTCACTCAGCTCTACATGGCCTACACCACCCAAGGACACCCATGCACAACCCTCATTTCACCCCATTGGACCCCCACACCCTAAAAAAGGGTTAAGAATGAGCAAAAGGGCTTAAAAACCACAAAAAAGAGCCTAAATAGTTCTCCTAGGGGCTAAAGCCTCCAAAAATGGGCTAAAACCCCTCCAAGGAGCTAAAAACCCCCAAAATGAGCTAAAGCTAGGGCAGAAGGGGCTAAAAGCCCCAAAAAGGGCCTAAATACCCAACTAGGGGCTTAAAACCCTAAAAACACCGCAAAAAGCTATAAATAGAGCGATGGGTGTCACTCTCAAAACACTTCTCCCTTGCATACTATTATGTTGCCAGAGTGGATGCCTAAAGACCCTTTGTCTCTCAAGCCACCCACACTCCCTCTCCTCCATCCTTCCATTGAGCCATAGCTCCCCCTTTCAAGAGAGGTGCTTATCCAAGCTAGGGCATGGTGGCCCATTCCATCAAGAGAAGGCATAGCTTGCTATTTTTTGTTGTTTATTTGGTTTTGTCTAATCCATTGATTGTTTGTAGCTTTATTGCTTAACATGTTTTTGTAGGTATTTTGGTTTCTAACATGTTCTTGCAGGTTGTAGGAGCTAAACCCTAACTGTGTTTGTAGAGGGGTTTCCATCCATTGCTTTATTTCATGTTCTTTATTTCCTATCTATTTCATTTCTATTCATTTCTACATTCATCACCAGGAACCTATCGTTCCATCCTATAGACAGAAGGTATCCATTCCTACCCTGTAGCAAGGGAGAAATCCCTGCTACAGAACTAGCGACCATACCAGGTCGATCCCATAAGATCCCTGGGTTTTATTTTTGCAAGTTTAGTTTTTTTCCCTAGGTTAATTTTTTTGTTAAATCTACCTTAGATTTTACTTTGTTTACATTTACAGTTACTGCTGAGCCTCCACAAGGAAAATCCGAGTCAATTTGGCCACAATATAGGTTACTATCAGCTGGATCTAACTCGGGGTCAAAAAAAATTCACTTTCCAAATCAGGTCGCTCTTATTAGGCCCAGAAAGGGGACCAGGTCACTCATTTAGGCCTCATAGGTGCGACCTGTTAGAATAATCAAACCCATAGTATTACCCACTTAGACATTAATTCATTTATTTTTGTCTTATTTGCCTAGTTCATGAGTCCCACCATGTGCAAGTTGCTAATTACCTATCCATAGAGGTCAAACTTGCCATATTTGACTCATGTAGCGCTTGGGAAAGCCTTAGGAATCAAATCTACTTTATTCCTGGCCTCCTAGTTGCCCTTCTGCTTTTTCTACTTTATTGACTTCTTTTTCAGTGTTTTAAGGCACATAGGAAAGCAAGACTAGGTGAGGTGAACTTGTTTTCTTTCCCTTTCATCCTCCACTCTTTCCTCCATGCAAAAGGATGTATGAGCTACCATTCCACCACTCATTATCTTGCCCATGTGCCCTTGCCAATTCGTGAGCCTCATGACAAATTTGGGATCAGCTTTTTACACCTATGGGGGATTTGCCTATTTTGGGTAAGCCTGCTTTATGCTAGATTTGGATGCTTCCTTATGCATTCGATCTCTTGATGAATTCTATATATTCAGCAACCTATGTTATTACAGGGTTGGATATTGTACACTCAGTTAATATAATTTTGTGTTACAGCTCCATTTTCAGTCTCCATTGTTAGCAATTTTGCATGATCAATTGATAATTGTTGTGGGTAAAATTAATCTATTACTGGAATGAATTTCTACATAGTATCAGAGCTAGTGTAGGTTGTTACTCTCCTTCAAAAATTGTTTTGCAGGTTCAACATCAAGACTGGAAGCCTTCTACTGACAGCTGGGACAGATTTTCTAAAGCTATGGATTCACAGAAAACTATCTTGACTCCCTTCAACTTTTTTGAATGGAAAGCAGAGATGGAGATCTTGTTGAGAGTGAAAGGCCTCTACAGGGTGACTATGGAAACAAGAGAAGAGCCCAATGCTGCTGCAGAGAAGATCAAATGGCACAATTGGAGAGATGAGGCTTATGGCCTCCTATGTCTCAGTATTTCCCGAGACCTCCTTTTCCATCTCGATGGATTAAATTCACCGGATCAAGTATGGGAGGAGATTTCTGATCTTTTTGGAAAGACAGATGAGATGAGGGGACATCAGATAAAAAATGAGCTGATTTCTCTGAGTCCCAGTAGCTTTGAATCTCTGCAGCTATATTTCTCCAAGTTCAAAGCACTAGTTTTGTAGCTGAAGCAGTGTGGTATCGAAAAGAAAGATGATCAGCTCGTATTGGCCATCCTCTCGAAGCTAGGACCTGACTACTCAGTCTTTGTTTCAACTTTCTATTCCACAAAACTCACAGCTCGAACCTGGAAGATGCCTAGCCTTGCAGATTTCATGGAATCTCTCACACAAGAACAAGACAAGCTGGTGATGATGGGCACCATCAAACCATCCAAAGATCAAGCTTTGATTGCTGGAGATTCAAGGGTGGATTCCAAAAGCAAAAATAAAGCTAAAAAGCCACCTGAGCAAAGAAGAGACAAGAAGTAGTCTCCAAAGGATCAACAAGGTCCCAAGAAAAATACCCATAAGAAGAAAAACAAAGGTGAAACGAACAAGTGCTCATACTATTCGAAGGGAAATCACACTGAAAGCTCTTGTATGAAAAAGTAGATTGATATGCTGACCAATCTCCTGGAGAAGAATGGCATCTCCCTTCCAGAAAGCTCAAAGAAGAGAGAAGGAGGATCAAGTTCCGATGACAGAGAGAGAGTTCATGCTCTAGTTGCTGGCACATCAAGCTCACCCAGTTTTATCATAGATTCTGGAGCTTCAAGACACATGGTTTCTACTAAGGAGGCCTTCTCCTCACTGGATATGTCGAAAGGACCATCTATTGTACTGGGAGATGACTCTCTCACTGAAAGTAAAGGCAAAGGAAGGATAGATCTTGATCATGGTAACTTCAACAATGTGCTGTATGTCCCTGGTCTCTCCTCCAACCTTCTGTCAATGTACCAGATGACCCACACCGAGTATCCTAAGAAAGTCATATTCTCCCCCAATGAAGTTGAGATCATAGAAATCTCAAGTGGTAGAGTCATTTCAAAAGGAGTAGCGAATCATGCTCAAAAGGTATACATGTTTTCACACTTCCTACCTTACTCAAACCCCTTTGCTCTTCTTATCCATGCTAATGAAGCTAGCAAGTTGTGGCATGAAATATTTGGCCATATAAATTACAAGTATCTGTCTGATCTTAGTGAGAAAGAAATGTTCATAGGGCTGCCCAAGATAAAAATTTCCAAAGGAGTCTGCCAAGGCTGTATCCTAGGAAAACACCCAGAGCATAAGTTTGAGAAAGCTAGTCATGAGAGAACCTCTGCACCCCTCGAACTGATTCACAGTGATGTTGCTGGCCCATTCCCTCATATGTCCATGAGTCAGGCCAAATATGCATTGACCTTTATTGATGATTTTTCCAGGTATTGTTGGGTTTACTTCATGAAACATAAGTCTGAAGTTTTTGGCCTATTCAAAGTCTTTAAGGATTTGGTTGAAAACCAGTGTGGAAGGAAAATCAAGTTCCTCAGATCTGACAATGGTGGTGAGTATGTCAATTCTGAGTTTATTAACTATTGTGCAGATGCAAGTATTCATATGCAGCATTCTATCCCCTACACACCACAGCAAAATGGTGTTGCTGAGAGGAAGAACAGATCACTGAAGGAGATGGCAACATGCATGATGGAGGCCAAAACTTTGCCACCAAAGTATTGGGCCGAAGCTATCAACTGTGCATCCTATATCCAAAATAGGGTGCCTCACAAACATCTTGATGGCATGACTCCCTTCAAATCATGGAGTGGGCACAAGCCAGATGTGACCCATTTCAGGATTTTTGGCTCAAAGGCATGGGCTAGAATCCCGACAGAGAAGAGGAAGGCTTTGCTGCCCCAAAGCCAAGAGTGTCTCTTTGTTGGATACTATAAATATTCAAAAGGGTACAAGTTGATAAACTTGAGCACAAACAAAGCCTTCATTGAAAGGTGTGTTCAGTTTGAAGAAGAACCCCTTGCAGAAGTGGAAATTGGTGAAGCCTCTTCACCACTTGAACCTCAAGAAGTAAGTAAAGAGTTTGTTGAACATGATGATTCTGATTTTTCTGATTGAGATGAGTTTATTGCAGACCCAAACAGCCCCACAAGGCCTAAATGGGCATCCAAGACACTACATGCAGCAGGTGAGCTAGCTGGGGATCCCAATGACGCAAGGAGGACTAGATCTCAATTTGAGAGTGGTCTGTGCATGAAGGATCCTATGTTTGCTGAAAAATGCTATTTCATTGTGGATTCTGATCCTCAAACATATGAAGAAGCAGCAGGAGATCCAAGATGGCAAGCTTCCATGAAGGAGGAGTTCAGTTCACTCCAGAAGAGCAACACATGGGAGCTAGTGGATCTTCCTTTAGGGAGAAAACTAGTACAGTGTAAGTGGGTCTATAAGAACAAATTTGCTGCTGATGGTTCACCACTGAATTAAAAGGATATATTGGTAGCTAAAGGCTACTCACAGGTTCATGGCACCGATTACAATGAGACCTTTGCCCCAGTGGAAAAAATGGACTCCATCAGGCTAGCTCTAGCCATTGCAACCTCAAGGCAATGGGAGGTACATCACATGGATGTAAAATGTGCCTTTCTGAATGGATATCTCACTGAGGAGATATATATTCAGTAGCCTCAATTTTTTACTACTAACCCTTCTCTTCTGTGCAGGTTGAGAAAGTCATTGTATGGGCTAAAGCAAGCCCCCAGGGCTTGGTATGCCAAGATAGATAGCTTCTTGCTATCTCTGAATTTTGTTCGGTGCAAATCAGATCTGAATGTCTATTTGAAGTCTGTTAATGGTTCATCAATGATCATTGTGTTATATGTTGATGAACTCCTCATTACAGGAAGCTCACAGGTTGAGATTGCTTCCTTAAAAGGAGCTATGAACCAAGCCTTCTCCATGACAGATTTGGGGCTCTTAAGTCAATTTCTGGGGATTGAGATTGCTCAAACCAAAGCTGGAATAAAGGTGCACCAGTCCAAGTATTCCTTGGATTTTCTGATCAAATTCAGAATGCAAGACTCCAAAGCAAGCAAAACTCCTTTCCTTTCAGGAGTAAAGCTGGAGGAAGATGATTCTCCACCGATGGTAAACAATACACTGTATAGACAATTGATTGGATGTTTATTGTATTTGACACATACTCGACCTGATATTTTTTATGTAGTAAGTGTGGCTTCTATATTCGTGGATCAGCCTCATGAGATCCATTGGAAAGCAGCCAAAAGGATCCTTAACTTTGTTCAGGGAACAAGGACACATGGGATCTTCTATAAGGCAAAATCTGATCTTGATTTGATTGGATTTACTGACAATGATTGGGCAGGTGATAGCACAGATAGAAATTCCACTTCAGGGTATGTGTTCATGCTTGTATAAGGGACAATCATCTGGTCAAGCAAGAAATAGAGTGCCATTGCACTCTCATCTACAGAAGCTAAGTACATAGGAGTTGTTAATGCAGCAACTCAGTGTTTATGGTTGCAGGGTTTACTTGGAGAGTGTGGTTTCAAACCTGAGTACTCAAATACCATCTACTATGATAACTAGAGTACCATTCGAATATGCAAATATCCATTTTAGAAGCAGAGAACCAGACACATTGAGATTCACATGCACTACATCAGAGAGCTTGTGCATGATGGCACCATTCACCTACTCTTCTGTTCATCTTCAGAACAAGTAGCTGATATCTTCACCAAAGCATTTTGTGAGAAGACCTTCAGCAATCTCAAATCATTGCTGGGGATTGCTGATCATGCTATAAAGGCATGAGTGGAGACAAGATTCTACAATTTTGTTTTAGAGTCCATGTTTAAGGGAGGATTTTCCCAAGTTGGTTTTGCCTCTTTCCTTGTTTCATATGGACTTGCAGTATGTAAAAGGGTGACTAAGCCTTGTTTCTAGGCCCTATATTTTGATTTATTACTCATAAAGTTAGGCTTAAGGGGGGGTGTTAGAATAATCAAACCCATAGTATTACCCACTTAGACATTAATTCATTTATTTTTGTCTTATTTGCCTAGTTCATGAGTCCCACCATGTGCAAGTTGCTAATTGCCTATCCATAGAGGTCAATCTTGCCATCTTTGACTCATGTAGCACTTGGGAAAGCCTTAGGAATCAAATCTACTTTATTCCTGGCCTCCTAGGTGCCCTTCTACTTTTTCTACTTTATTGACTGCTTTTTCAGTGTTTTAAGGCACATAGGAAAGCAAGACTAGGTGAGGTGAACTTGTTTTCTTGCCCTTTCATACTCCACTCTTTCCTCCATGCAAAAGCATGTATGAGCTGCCATTCCACCAATCATTATCTTTCCCATGCACCCTTGCCAATTCATGAGGCTCATGACAGATTTGGGATCATCTTTTTACACCTATGGGGGATTTTCCTATTTTGGGTAAGCCTGCTTTATGCTAGTTTTGGATGCCTCCTTATGCATTCGATCTCTTGATGTATTCTATATATTCAGAAACCTATGTTATTATAGGGTTGGCTATTGTACACTCAGTTAATATAATTTTGTGTTACAGCTCCATTTTCAGTCTCCATTGTTAGCAATTTTGCATGATCAATTGATAATTGTTGTGGGTAAAATTAATCTATTTCTGGCCTGAATTTCTACACAAATAGGTCGCCTATTTATCCTTGAAAGGTGCGACCCCATTCCAAAATACAACCCACTTCTTTCTACAAAACCTGAGTGACCCCCTTGCTTGTTTCTGGAAAAATTTGGTGACCCCCTCGCCACATTTGACCCGAAAAGTGCAATTTGTCACTCAGAATTGGGTTTTTTTAATAATTAAGGACTGTCAGTGCGGCCCAACTGCCTCTGTCCACCCAAACTATTTTATTTCTGTTTATGTCAATTTCAGCTACATAGCAGAGTGTAAATCAAAGTGTGAATTAAATACTGAATGGATTAATGAACATAGTTTGACTAAAATTCACTTAAAATCAACAATCTTGCTTAACCCTTCCTCATCTACCCAGTCATCAACCTTAAAATGGGTGACTTGGAAGGTAGAGGGGGTAGAGAAGGAGGGATTCTCACAGCACTCAGCGTCCTCCCTATTTACCAACCTTGCATCTGGAAGGTGACCTATGGATCTACAGATGGGATTAGTCTCATTGTGTTAAAATCCCAGCACCTTCTCCTGGTTGAAGAAGAATATAGGTGTAAGGTAGTCACCTAGTCAGGAAATCACGATTCATATTTACAAACGGTATATGACTAAACAATTTCTGATTACTGTTGACTTCTTTCAACCTGTTGGCAGGAAACACCCTTCAGAGCATTTTTCAACACAAATAACTTGAAGATTGATAATATTCAAGCAATATTGATTCTTTTGTTTGTATATAAAAAAAAAACTTATCATTGATATCTTAGGAGTTCCCTAAAAATCTTTGATTCTTAAGGCACTCCTGACAGAAACTTACTTGACTAATCGATTCATACTAGTTGAACATTAGTAACAGCAAAAATTCGACTCTAATGATCTTAATTCTTCAATTTTGTCAATCATCAGAAGGATTATAATTAGAAAAGATTAGCAGCTCCTATTTTTCCACTCATCACTCATGTTTGATTAAAACCAAATGAATGTATTAGTTATTAATTCAAACTATGTACTACATGATGTGATAACTATTATTTCTGATTCATGTGGAAATTTTGGTAAGGCTTTATCACTTCTGAATTATTTATCTTATCTTAGTTGTCAAAAGTTTTAAGGTGAATTTAATGTGAATCTTCATAAACCCTACTTTACTATATGCTCACCACTTATTTCAAATTCATATTTCTGAAATAGGTTGGTATTAGAGTTTGTGATGAGGGTCTAAAGTCATTTTCTAGGTTTTCGACATTGGTTTGGTCACATTATCAAATTATTCTCTGATCAGTTTTGACCTTTACCCTAAGATATCAATTATATGCTAAGGTGATTACATTTTTATGATGGAATTCAATAAATGAAGAATTAAGGTTTTGGAAATTATTGAGTCATGAGTTAAAAAATGATGAATTAACCTCCATTGTTACCACGTTATGAAATCACAATTAATGATATAGTAATGGTGGAACTAAGGTTTTGGTATTCCTATCATTTGACGGTTGCTATCTATCAATCCTGAATCATGCAAACATCACTTGCAATAACTCGCTCGTGTGACTCTCCTACGGCTCATTATGTTTTGGTAAGTTGTCTTCGAAACCTCTTGTCTCTGCCAATTCACGTTATGATGGACTTATAGGAAGGTTTTCAGGGTTTTAATAAAATAGGGTATTTTGGAGTTTTGTTGGTAATGCCTATACTCTTGATAAAATGATTACATCTTGTAATCTGTGTTTCAAAAACCCTATAGGTTCGTGTATCCACTGCCATGCCTCCAGTGTCTCGATTTGAACTTATTGGTGACAAATACCTGTATGCTGCTCCCGAGTGGCGAGAGATCATGTCGAGGTATGGATGGTTAGAGTTCCTTCAAAAAATTTCTGGTTTTAATATGATAGTTTATAAGGCATTTGCAGAGTCATTTGATGGGGTTCATGCACAAGTGGGAGACATTGAAGTCAGACTATCTGAGAAATTCATTTCTCGAGCAATTTGCTTGCCACAAACTGGTGAGAAGTGGTATAAAGGAAAACATATTAAGAATGAACAGTGGAAAGGGTTTCTTACCCCTTCTCATCGACAAACTAAGTTCAAATCCAGCTTCCCATCCCTGTTATTAATGAAGAAATGGAGGGCTCTTCTGGAGCTAATCATCAGGTATGTAACTTGCGAGGGTAGGCTATCTCAGATGCAATTTTATCACCTTCAGTTGTTGTTGATATTTAAGGGTTACCCTGTCAATATGCACTTTTTCTTTTTGAATAGTTTACATAAAATGGCATTCAGTTATCAGTCTAATGTTGGCCACAAAAATAGGAGTTTATTCCACCATGGGTTAATTAAAATTCTTGTGTCCAGTAGGTTGGAAGGACTAGGTTAGACCTAGGATTCTTTCCTTGTGAGAAATGGGTTTGGGGTTAACGAGGAATGGCCCAAACAGAGGCCGAGGGTTCAACATAGGTGGGTAAACAATGAAGAGGTTGAGATTGAAGTCGAGGAATATGGTTTTCAGGATGATTTGGGGGATGAAGGGTTTCAACCTGATCAAACCCTAAGTTTGGATGATGTAAAAATTGAGGTGGAAACTAGTTTTGAAACTCCTACAAATAATTTTCAAGGTCGAGGAAGGAAACCCTCAAATCCTATAAACTATCAAGACAAGAGTTCTTCTCATACACAGGTTAATATGAAGCAAACTAAGGCTGAAAATCAGACTAGCAATGCTATGAGCAAACCGGCTATATGAAGAACCACATGCAGTATGACAACCGCTCTGCTTGCCAAGAGGAATTTGAGTGTTGGGGATGTCTTAGTTATTGAGATGAGTGATTCTTTAGACGTTCGACTGCATCCATCTCCCATAGGCCCATCTATGTTAGATCTTAAATATGTTTCTATCTATGCAGACAAGATGGTTGATAGTCAGCAAGTAAATCATGAGGGTAGACAAGAAATTGACAGAAAGCCTCACTTAACTGAAGAAGCCCGAGTAAACTTGAAAAGAGAGTCAAAAGACTAAACTGATCCAAATCCTCATGCCCAAATGATTTCTTCCTTGCAAACAGATTTAAAAGAAGCACAAGTTATTCAAACAATTGCCCTAGAAGAAATTAAAGCTTTAAAAGCTGAATTGATCACCTGGGTTGAGAAATGGGATGTGTTAAGAGGAAAAAAGTTGAAATGCAAATAAATGATGAAAAGGATTTTGTTAAAGAATCAAATATTGAAAAGATAGAATAGGATTAACAGGACCATGGTTGTCAGGTTCAGGGCTAAATTGAATGAAGCTAGGAGAATTGTACCTATTCGATTCTCAGTTGAGTCAGCCTTAAAAACCTGATATTTTGTTTTTCCAGTGACTTCTAAATTTTGTCTTTTGTATCTTACATTATTCCTACAGAGGGTTTTGGATAGATTCTTACAGGTTAGTGATGTTTTGGGTTTATCAGTTTCGGTTCCATTCATGGTCTAAATGATTAAATTGAGATATCTACAGAATTGAAATTATGTAGATATCTCGCTCATGCTTAATTGATCATCATTAAATTTTGCTAAACAACTTTTTGTTAATATGTACAGGTGACAAAGAAATCGTTGGGATAAAACTAGATGCTGGTCTACCTTCATGTCTTTTTATTGTACATGGCTACTCAATGAAGAATGCTTGGGACTTACAACTAATTTGATGCTCAGTAATTACTTCGTTCCTATTTCTAAGCTTCTGTTGGCATGGATTACCCAGTATGATGTTACTATAATTGGGAGAGTGTAACACTGGAATTTCTCCAATAAGTTAAACTCTGGGCATATCTTTCTTTCCGGATGATTTTGTAACAATGTGCCTATGAAGCTGGTCATGGTTACACCTTATTTGGATATGATTGGGATCTTTCCTAAGAAATAGGATTTCTAGTTAGTCAGTTGTAGTCTTTTATTTTCCTTTATAAGCAACTTCTGAAATGAAGCAAAGGGTTGGAATCCTGGAACTTGTGATGAACAATTATAATACAACACTTAATATTATTCTATTTTATTTGTGTTCCTTTAGAACTATTTTTGAGGATTACTATGTTTTACAGACATAATGAAGACATTATCTAGGTCTATCAGTTATTATCATGTCGTCTTAATATTGTTTTCCTGTGTTGAATTTCCTTTTCATATGTATGTATCTTTATATTATGTGTGAAAACACTTTTGTTAATGGATTCTGAACAAAGTACTTAGTGTTGAAGTATGGATAATTAATTGTCATATAGAAAATTAAATGAACTTCTTCATGTTTCTTTTCTTCAGTTGATAATGATATGATTTCATACAAAGTACTGACTGTGTAAGTTGAACTTATTCATTTCAGCATTAGTACTTGGGTGTAATTTCTTTTATGCTTCAATACTATTTTAAATTTAGTCTGATTATGAGTTTTGTTTCATTTTCAAATTGATTTATGATAAAATATTATTTTATTGTAAGTTGATTTAGATCTATATCTACTGAGAATAGGATTTCCTAACATTGCAGGATCATAGATTAAATTTTCAAATAAAACTTGTTATCTGGTTATTAATTCCAGCTCCTATTTTTTGGGATAGTCATATTGCATCTTAGTTCATTATAGATTGATATTAGGAGCTACTATTATTTGTAGTTTTAGTTTAAGATATTTATTAGCATTAGTTAGTCATTTTAATTATATCTTTATTTAATTTGAGTGAAGATTTGATTAAATAGAACTTACCATATACATCCCAAGAGACTCTCTACTTTGAGAGCATATTTTACAGGCAGCAGGGCCTTTAACCTGTGAAAAAATGTTATACCAAACACATACAAGATTGTAGTATGTTGAGTGTGTGGAATGTTTTTCAGTAGTTGGCCACAATACCCTATAGTTCACATTTCCCAACCAACAAAACCATAATGTTATGAACTCTACGGAATATTCATAAACCATTTGGAGCCACCACATAACAGAAAAAAAAAACACATACACACCATATAAATCAACCCAACTCAGTTCATGACACTGAGAGAGCTAGTAAAATTTACAAATTTACACTAAGTTAAAAATCTGTAGTCTTTGAGGACATAAGTCCCTGGTTTCCTCAACCGTCGAAATTACTTGGGATCAGCCCAGAAACTCATTGTGAGGAGTACCACGGGAACCCCAAAGTAGCTAGCCACTAAGAGGAATTGCCAAGCAAAACAGGAAACAACCCCCACCGATTAAGTAGCATGCCCATGAGCAAAAATCCAAGCGTTGTCTTCTAGCAATCTTGGTGGTCGAGTGACCACCTACAGCCAATAGAAATCCATTGAAAATGGGGTCCAATAATCATTTCCACTAGTTTGACATTCAAAATTAACACAATTGATCCCTCATGCTCTTCTTTACACCTAAGAGGCGAACCACCATAGTTCGGGTCATTAAACCGACATCATTAAGACCATTCACGATGACCACCCACACCATTAGAAGGAAACACAACCTCTGATTCAAATTCAGACCCATATCAGTCTGAACTAGACCTGCACACTACACCATCAATCCCCATGGCTGGTGCAAACCCGGATCCATTTTCTAGCATAGCAATTGCTAGTGGACCCATGTCCACACCACAAAAAATCACCAACAACCCTGCAAGTGGCCCCAGCATGGTTATGAAAACTGTCATAAGTCAGCTGCCACCACCCATATTGACCACCCAAGTTGTCCCACCTGCAACACATGGGGGCAGTGGCCCTTCCACCTACACTGCCCCTCCTGTCATACATGGGGGCAATGGCCCTTCCACCTACACTGCCCCTCCTGTCATACATGGGGGAAATGGCCCTTCCACCCACACTATCCCTCCCACCACACTTGGGGGCACTAGCCCATCTACAATGGTGCCAAAAGTATCCCCATCTATGCAGATGCATTATGCACTTGCAAACCCTACCACCATGGCTACCCCATCTCACATCAACTTGGGGTCAAACCTTCCTTTCATGGTACATCTCAACTTGCCTGATTTGGGTTGGTTAACAAATGACCTTATTCGCCATCAAACCTTTTGGCCTCCCATACCAACCAAAATTCCCTCATACATTTCCAAGTTTGAAGGGAAGGCAGAGGAGTGCCCCCAAAACTAGATCATGGCGTTTCATCTATGGTGCTCATCAAACAACATTGTAGATGATTCAATCAGGCTAAGACTATTCCAATGCACCCTAACAGGTGTTGCAGCCAAGTGGTACATTGAGCTACCACAAGCCAAGTACCCAAATTTCAACTCCCTGGCTTTCATGTTCCTGCAATATTTCCAACTCCCCGTCAGATATGATGAATGGGTGGAGATCTTGTTATCTTGCCGCCAAAATACTGTGACCCATATAATCGACCACATCCATGAGTGGCGGTGACGCTATAGTCTGTGTAAGATCCAAATTGATGATAGGATCTTCCTGGATTGGTTCCTCAAAACCTTGCTCCCACCTATAGCAAAGGACATCGCATCCTAACTTTCCCAATCCAAAGAAGAAGCCATCTTAAAAGCCCAGCAGTTCGATCTGATTTATGCACAGACTAGGTACCTTTACACTGTCATTCCAGATGCTCCCCGGGTGGGTACCTCCTACCAGGATGCATTGGGGGCATCCCATGCTGTAGATGGCATGATAGGTTCAGTCTCCCACCAACCACAACACCGTCCAACACCACTTGCAATACCACCACAACCAAGCAACACTGCTAGTGTTTCCTACCAAAACCAAACTTCAGACTATGCAAGAATGGTGTCCCAATTTAGAGCCACCACTTTCTATGCACAACCTGTGCCACCGTAGAAGCCTCAAGCCTTGGCTTGGCCAACACAACAATACACAGGGCAAATTCCCACATTTTTGGCACTTCCACCCACCCAAATCTACTATGCACCACCAGTGCAAGTGCTTCAAGCCCCTGCCCCTACTCTACCTACTTCGTTGGGGCAGGTGTTTGCACAACAAAACCGTCCCAACCATCCATCCCCCAATAACCAACAAGGGCAAGCCAGAAATAACCGACCCCAGAACGAAGGCAACAATCAACCATAGGGAGGCGGTCAACAACTGAATCCCCCCAACAATGCCATGGAAAACCGGCCAGCCCAAAATCCTCCACAACCAAATGCACTGAGACGCAACACCCCATTGTGTACAAACCAACCATGCACACTCTGTGAGGTCTACGGGAACTACACATTCAAGTGTCTCTTCATGGGTCGCGCTAAGAAGGCCATTAGGAACGAGGTTCAACATGCCACCAACACAATGGACCAAGCGCAACCCAACCCAACACCACAAGGACCTCCTCCTATGGTGCTCCAAAACCCATTACTAGTCCAAGTATTGGTGCCAATTGCACCCCCTCTCCAACCCAATCCCAATGCTTCGGGGGCACCTCCCATGGCAGAAATAGGTTTCCACCACCTACTAGCTATGACAACTGAAGAGGCCAATCTACAAATCAGATGAAATCAGTACAGAACCAACACCGAACCCACTGACACATCAACACCATCTACGTATAAAATGGTCAATGCACCTCTTCAGTTACCCCCTTTCCCTTGCCCCCCCATATGCCAAGTTTCCAATAATGCCATGGATAGAGCTGCTATCAGCTACAACATCGTGGATGATTTGGCAAAAAACACCTACCGCCATGTCTACTCTTGAGGTACTCAAAACTTGCCCAATGCAGCAGAAAGACTTACTAGCCACCCTTGGGGCCGTATATCCCTCTGACTCCAAGTTGATCAAATTCAACATGGAGAATGTAGAACCGTGAATGCCATCAACCATTACCTTTCAAATCCCAGTGTCTATCCATAATTTGGTTGTGCATTGGTGCATAGTGGATGAAGGGGCATCCATGTGCGTTATGTTTACCCTGGTCTGGAAAAAACTTGGATCCCCAATTCTGCAACCATCCTCCACAACTCTATGGGATTATGATGGCCATTCCACTAAATCCCAAGGAATCCTCCCCCATGTCCCCATCACATTAGCTGGGAAGATAGTTCTGATTGACATAGAGGTTGCCAACACTCAATTGGACTATAACCTTCTCCTCGGAAGAAGTTATATGTACGCCATGAGAGTGGTAGCGTTAAGTGTCTTCCATCTCATGATGTTCCCCCATGAAGGGAAAATCATGATGATTGATCAACTGACTTATCACGATCCACAAGGGCTAACGACACCCTCCAACATTATCCCTATCATCAACACCATTGATCTGCAAGGGATGACCACACACGGCAATGTTATCCTTGTGGTCAAAACCATGGTTAACAACATACCAGCCTCCCCATTATTGAATGTGGACCCTAGGTTGTTTGCCAATACCACCATGATGGCTTCTTTCCCCTTAGTGTCACCACCACTGACACCTAACGGGACTACGTACTTGTGCATGCTCTCATCTAGCACTATTAGTTTTTATCATTCAAGCTAGCATTATGATCTTAGGATCTTTAACTGAGAGAATAACATGGACAACAATAAAACACAAGAGACAAGAGACACAAAGAATTTTCCTCGGGGAAACCATAAAGTAGAAAACCCCGCAACTTCCTCAGAGATAGAATCAACACCAAAAATAAAACCCGAAAAATAGTAAGATGATCTCCACATCTTCTGTCTCTCTCTCTCTCTCACTGAGATAGCTTCTCCTCTCTCACTCATGCACCCCAATGAGTGAGTGTGTGTGTAATAAATAGAGAGACTCAATCTCTATTTATATTCTTTCGTTCACTTGAAACCCACTCCAACATATCAGCCTCACTTAACAATTACTTACTAGAGCCGACATCTCTAGGAGTGTCTAATAACCCTAGTGCCCCACAACTTGTGGGGACTTTGCCTCCTCCAACCAATAAGAAGGTTTATCCTTAACACAATGGTGGGGACTATTGCCCCGACTTACAATGACTCACCTAGGGTTGACTTCACTAGGATAGTCTAATAACCCTAGGGCCCCACAACTGTGGGGACTTTAACCCTTGACCAATAGGAGGGTTACCCACAATGAATTGACATGACTTTCACATTATAGAAACTTCATGATCGGAACATCGAGGCATGACATGACTCAAGTACATCCCAAAACAAAAATCAGGTTACAATAGATAGAAAATACAAGTGAATACATTCTGAAGTTACAATTACATCAACACTCCCTCTTAACTAGGAAGGTATTCTCTCGACACAATTTTCATCACTGGTCTTCTTCTCTGGATCATCTCGTCATCTTCATCTTTGGATTTGGATCATCACTTGATTTGGATCATCATCACTGGATCTGGATCATCACTCGATCTGGATCATCACAAGTCATCATCCTTGGATCTTGATCATCACTCGATCTGGATCATCACTGGACATCATCACTGGATCTAGATCATCACTGGATCTGGATCACCACTAGACATCATCGATGGATTTGGATCATCACTGGATCTGGATCATTACTAGACATCATCACTAGATATGGATCATCACTCGATTTGGATCATCACTACTAAATCATAATTACTGGATCTAGATCCTCACTCGATCTAGATCAATACCATGGGTGCTAACTCATGATTCTTCTCGTCACAGGAAATTCTATAGAGCGATCCTTCTTTCATGCTGGTTGTAGGCCTAGCCATCATGTAGGTCTTCTTCAGCACTTAAATCTGACTTACTCATCAGAATGGCCCACCCAGCACTTACATCTGACCTACTCGTCGGAAGGGCATGCCCAACACTCACATCTGATCATGTAGGAACCTATAATCACATCAGAAAGGCCCAGCACTCACATTCACTATCATGATAGGACATCACTATCGTCTGTAAAAATGCTTTAACACTTACATTTAACCTGGTAGGAACCAAATCCTACACCCTCGTCTGAAAGGCATGCACTCACATCTAACTTGGTAGGAACCAAATTCTACACCCTTTCCAGAATGGCTCCCAGTCCCAGACTGAGCTACCTGGTAACGGACCAGATGCCTCCATTCTCCCAGAGAATGGCAATTTCCCTTATATCTGACTTGGTAGGAACCAAATCCTACACCCTCGCTAGAATGGCCTACACTCACATATGACCTGGTAGGAACCAAATCCTACACCCTCACCAGAATGGCCCCTAGTCCTATATTGAGCTACTTGGTAACGGACTAGGTGCCTCCACTCTCCTAGAGAGTGGAAATCGCCCTTACATCTGACCTACTCGTCAGAATGGCCAGCACTCATATCTAACATGGGAGGAACCTAATCCTTTAACCATAATAGAATGGCTCAGCCCTTACATCTAAATTTCTCGTCAGAATGGCTCTCTCAGTCCCAGACTGAGTGTTCCTGGTAACTAACCAGGTACCTCCATTCCAAGAATGGCATTCAGCACTCACGTTTGACATGGAAGGAACCAATCCTCTTACCATGATAGGATGGCTTAGCCCTTATATCTGACCTACTCATCAGAATGGCTATGGATTCAACACTCATATATGACATGGAAGGAACCAAATCCTCTCACCATGATAGTATGGTTTAGCCCTTATATCTAACCTGCTCGTTAGAATGGCTTCTAGACTTGTCACTTCCCCTTGGAAGGGGCCTCGATCTGGAGAACACCAAGCTTCTCCCTGAAGTACTCAAACTTCACTTTGGCCAATGGCTTCATTAACACATCATCTATATGATTGTCCGTCACAACATACTGGAGCTTCACTGCTCCCCTTTGCACCATATCCCTGATATAGTGATACTTGATCTCAATATGCTTCGACTTGTCATGGAACACTGGATTCTCTGACAACTTCACACAACTCTAGTTGTCACAATGTATACAAGTAGCATCCAACTAGAGATCAAATAAATCAGACAGTAGCTTCCTCAATCATACTACCTCAAAACTAGCTCAACAAGTTGTGACATACTCTACTTCAAATGTACTCAGTGCCTCATAGGATTTCTTCCTGCTAAACCAAGAGATCACACCTGATCCCATACTAAAGCAACACCCTGAAGTGCTATTCCTATTGATGGCACTGTCTGCCCAATCTGAATCAACATAACCATCTAGGTTAATCTTTTGATTCATATCATACTTGAGCCCATACTCAACTGTACCCCTGCATGCTTTGCAACCATCGGGTGAACATGTCTCAATATGTTCACAGCAAAGCAAATATCTGGTCTTAGGTACATCAAGGACCCAATCATCTGATGATACATCATAGCATCAACCATCTCTGATGAAGCATCACTCAATAGCTTCATGTTCGATGCCATAGGTGTGGTCATGGCCTTGCAATCCATCATCGTGAACCTCTTCAGGATCTTTACTGCATACTTCCTTTGTCCAAGGAATTTTCCATCTGCATTCTTCCACACCTCCATGCCTAGAAAAATAGTGCATTGACACATAACAAGAGCATCACTGGTCTTTCACCTTCAACCTTGAAACAAAGGTTGGAATCTTCTTTACTCTCAGTAAAGCCTAGAGTCATCAATAATCTATCCATCCTATCGTACCATGTCAAACCTTAGATCTTCTGTAGTCACTCCCTCTGAAGCGAAGCATCATACTCCCTCTGTCTTTTGTACTCTATGCAATGAAACATTCTGTACTAGAGTGACAAGTAACTTCCTATGCTACTAGTATTCTATGTATCCATCTAGTGTATAGAATTTCATCTTTAACCTTGTAGCAAAGTTCAATATCTTCATCAATCTCATCATGTGTGTGTTTCAATTCTTACTGGCTACAAATGTCTCTTCGTAGTCTATGCCTTCTTTTTGTGAGAAGCCTTGTGCTACGAATCTTGCTTTGTATCCCACGATGTTTCCATCTACTGCATGATGGAACTACGAACTTCCCTTCATGTATCGATGCTACATCCTAGACATCATTCTTCTTGAACCGGTATTCCCTTCCTTCTTGGTTACTTCTTCATGGCTGGAAGGTTCTGCATCAATGGTGTCGCTGCACTCGTCATATTATAATACATCAACTAAATATAAACAAATGCATAACAAAATAATATCATGAAATGACAATTGAATACTTATCATTATTTGTTTCGTGGGTAGACTTCTTCTTGAGCCTTTAGCTTCATCGTCTTCTTCATTCATAATAGCATCATTTCTTATCCAAATGTTAAGGTGGATAAGAGGTTCTTCAAGAGTTGAGCTCTTCATATTCCTCATCGATTGAGGGATCTTCTTTGGATAGTGAGAGCTTGATCTTCAATTGCTCCCATCTTCTCTTCTCTTCTTATGAGTCAAGATTCTTCTTCTTCTCAGAGTCTGTTGAAACTAATCACTTCCTTCTGGCACACATTCTTCAAATGAATGAATCCCATGATCCTGGGAGGCCATTCAAGATGGTTATCACCACTTCTGCATTCTCCACTTCTTCTTCTACCGCTTCAAGTTGTTCTGCATTCTGGATCTTCACATTCTTCAACTGTTTTCTCAAAGCCATCTTCTAATTTATGTTCTTCCCTTCAAATAGCTTGTTCAAGGAATCAAACATCTTTGGTGTCTTTAGGAAAGACACTTGCTGTACAAGTTGATCTATAATTGAATCAACAATGATCTTCTTGGCCTTGACCAAGTTCTTCTTGTGTAAGGATTTTAGCCTCATCTCCCTCTGGAACTGGAACCTCTTTACTCATGTAGGTGTCCAATTCATTTTCTTCAGAGAGATCAGATACTTCCATGCTTGGAATTTGTCAACTTCACCAAGCTTATCATCAAGCTGATGTGATAGGTCACTTTAAAATGATAACCTCAAATGAAAATAGCAAAAGATTATATCTTACCGATTTGAGGTGTCCATCCTGGTTTCGGAGCTGGCTGATATAAGGTTTATCAGAGAAACCCTAATTTTAAAAACTTGGAATCTTTTAGAAATGATTGAATATAAATATATATCTCTTCAAATGGAGCTTTCTAATGTACTCCTTTTCTGAAAATAGTGGAGGGAAGCTCCTGGAACAGGAAGCCCTAGTTTTCCAATTTCTTCTACATAAATTCTTGTTACTATTTCTATGGTATCTCTGAAATTACTGATCCTCTATGTCTAAAATTTCTCACAAAGGTAACCTCACATGTTCCTAATCCCAAACCATGGGTTTCATCATAATTGGTTTCAGAAATTGGGACTTATGGTCTTTTTCCCAAGGTGACGTTTTACAGAACTTTTCAGAACAGCGAAGTTGTACGAACGTCCACGTGTCAGTGGTTCATATTCTGAGTATGAAACTTGGACCATAGAAACTAAAGTCCATTACATTTCTGGAACATCTTCATAAATCTCATTTGGACTTGTGTAGCTCAAGATATAGCAATTCTACCCAGGTGTCCTGTTTAAGGATGAATTTTGGAAGAGGCTGGAACCTTAACTTGGAGGGATCATATCTACTAGAATATAGCGAATCTGAGGATAAATTTTGGACATAGTGTACATCAGTATTTTATATTATATCTCTACAAATTTCATTGCTTGAGACTTCTCCAATATTTGGATATGGTGAATGTACCAAAAATTAGCAGTTTTAGTATTTAGGGTTGTTCTAGCTTGGGGTCAAACTAGGGTTTGACTTTCCTGAAGTTTCACCCAACCAAAAATATTGATCCATGTATATTTTGATGAGGAGATCAATCCTATGCTGGACTCATTCAAAAATTCCTCTTCTGCAAGAATCCCTAATTTCCCGTACCAAAACTGAAAATGATCGGAATCGAATTCCACTTCAACAGAAAGATGTGCCCTTCAATGAAGAGTTAGCCTAGCATAATTTTGCTGATGGATTGTGGAAAGGGACCCAAAAAGTAATAATCCCTAGCTTTTTCAGCCGCACAATGTCTTCTTCTCAAGTTAGCTCTAATACCATGTTAGTTTTTATCATTCAATCTAGCTTTATGTTCTTAGGATATTTAACTGAGAGAATAACATGCACAGCAATAAAACACAAGAGACAAGAGACACAAAAAATTTTCCTTGGGGAAACCATAAAGGAGAAAACCCCACAAATTCCTCGAAGATAGAATCAACACCAAAAATAAAACTTGAAAAACAGTAAGATGATCTCCACACCTTCTGTCTCTCTCTCACACACTAAGAGAGCTTCTTCTCTCTCACTCATGCACCCCAATGAGTGAGTGTGTGTGTAATAAATAGAGAGACTCACTCTCTATTTATATTATTTCGTTCACTTGAAACCCACTCCAACATGTCGGCCTCACTTAACAATTACTTACTAGAGCCTACATCTCTAGGAGTGTCTAATAACCCTAGTGCCCCACAACTTGTGGGTACTTTGCCTCCTCCAACCAATAAGGAGGTTTATCCTTAACAAAATAGTGGAGACTATTGCCTCAACTTACAATGACTCACCTAGGGTCGGTTTCACTAAGATGGTCTAATAAACCTAGGGCCCCACAACTATGGGGACTTTAACCCTTGACCATCAGGAGGGTTACCCATAGTAACTTGACATGACTTTCACATTATAGAAACTTCCTGATCGAAACATCGGGTCATGAAATGAATCAAGTACATCCTGGAATAAACATCAGGTTACAATAGATAGGAAATACAAGTGAATAGATTCTGAAGTTGCAATTACATCAACAAGCACCACTACACCCAAACAGCAACCGCAGTCACAACCCCAACTGCAACCACAACACCGTCCGTAGCCACAACATCAATAATAGTGCAACATCATCCATAGCCAGAGCATTACACATAGTCACAACCACAACCTCATCCCCACATACAACCATCAGGGAGTTATCTAGGCTCCTCTCCAGTCCATAAAATACCCTTCTTCTTTCCCCCGCTTGGTGTCATGAGAAAGCCAGTAATGGCCACCCTAAACCTACCCAAATTTACATTGGGAATTCTTGTGTGGTATCTTGATCCACCAGTTCAACCACTAATGCCCTAGGTAGTCTTAACCCCCATGCAACCCATTGTGGTTGAGTCTCATCCTCCATACAGCTCACAAAAACCAACAACCGCACCCGCACCTGCACTGCCCCACCCAAAAAGGGCCATGAGCAAGAATGTGAAAGCTACTATAGAGCCTCAACAAATATCTCCTTGCGCCATCTGTGAAGAATAGGGCCATCTGACTCATAACTTCCCTGAGATTCCAATGATCCATGTGCATTTCGATGCCATGGATACAACCGAAAACCTCCCCGTGGTTGAACTCCCAAGCGGGTCAATAGTTAGAAACAAATCATTGAGGAAAAACCATGCATGTGCCCTTTAAAGATTGTATGGACACTATTCTCACCACTTCCAAGACTTGTCCGAGTTCTGAATGGCTCTGGCCAGCCTCTGACAACATTCCCTTGAATCTGAGATCACTTTGATTGAAGAAATTCACCCCCCACCTCCTTCTTCGGACACCATGTCCATTTACATGATGTCCAGTTCTACAGACCCTCTTGTCTCCACCATCACCGATGGTCCATCAGACCTGTCTCTTTCGTTGTTTCCGCATCCACAGCTGCAATATCAGTCTCAACCTCAACCTTAGTTACTAGGGAAACAGTGGTGTTCATTCCCGATCAACATGATCCTTTTCCTTTTCCTTTTCCTACCATTCGGGATCATGAGCAACTATGTCTTGGAAACCTGCAATTTACAGGATTTCACACTAGGAGTTCCTACGTGGTACCTTGAACCACCTACCCTACCTCTGAGGCCCCAAGATGTGTTGACTCATGTCCAGCCAATTGAGATGATGTTGCACCTACCTCCGGGTCCATCAAAGACTCCTCCCGTCTCAAGGCATGACCCTCTTTCTCCAACTGAGACTGCGGGAAAGGACACCAAAACCACAACCAATAGAATTTACATGATCACTAGCACTAGTCACCCATCCATCTCATCGGCCCTGGAAGATCCACCTGATCTATCCCAGCACCACTTATGCAATGAAAGAGATATATGTAATACCACCGTTGGTTTTACCCCATTCCCTTTATACCATAGTGTGGAATCGGTTCTTCCCATAAAAGACCAAATTCTGTCATCCCACCTAGCGAATGACCTTCATCTCAGTAAGGGGGCATACCTCTTCGTTGACTCAAATGGTCACCTCTTGAAGAAGCCGCGTAATGGGATCTACCTCAATAAGAGTCTATGCCTAATATAACCACTAGGAGTCCCTTATAGCGTATTTTTTTCCCTTTTTTGTTTTGCAATGTTTTTACCACAAATCAAAGACCCCCATTTATGGGCAACACCATTAACTGCTAATCTGAAGTCACCCGGAACCTATTCGAGACACCTCTCACACCTTCAGGCTCAAATTTCTATCTCCTTATAAGATCATCATCTCATGTTTAACAAACAAATTTCGGGACCACTTCCCAAAAATTACCTCGATTTATGAGCCACAGCAGTGATGCAAGTGTCTATGGACCTGTACTTACATCACACTTTCATACCACTACTCATGCAGGTTCTTAGGACACTGCCCGTCAAGGAATATGATTTTGATTTTTAACACATAACCATCTACTTCGCCCACTGCACCTTTTGTGGATCTCTAGACCATTGTCCTGAAGACGAATTATTTCTTTTGCATGCATTTGGCATATAACTACCTCTGGAATTGCACTCACATCACATGTAGTCAAGTCCATCCACCACAAGTCACACATGACTCTCCTAACCTATGTCCAATATACACCTCGGTTTGCGTGCCTCTGCTGCGATCTATCCCATGCATGTATTAGTATGTTTGAGAGCCACCTGCTCTATCCATACTACGCGAATGAACTTTAGACCACTATCCTTCATCCCGACATGGGGCACCGCCTGTTCCACTGCAATCGATTGACCATACTAGAGTTTTGTTTAAGCTCTTTTCTGACTCCTAAAAGAATGAAAAGATTTCCGAGTGCAGCTGCTTCCTTTCCCACTTGTTAAAGTATAGAAAAGGGCGTCTAAATTGTCTCGTTTATCTCCTTTTGCAGACTATGTGGACCATCAAATGAAAAGGACCACCTTGGCATATTCAAGACAATACCATTCCCCTCTACATACTTTTATGCTTTCTCGGGTAGAGGGGCCGAACTTTACGAAAAAACTTACCTTAGGTTGTCATTAAGCTTGTTTCCAGCCTTCTCATCAAGAAAATATTACAGAGCAAACTTGGTTTCGTTCATGATCATAAAAGTATCTGAATGACCATCTAGTCAGTAAAGGTTTAACCTTTTCTAACCTAATTGGACTACCAACGGTAAAGAAGTATCTCATCCCCTATAGGATGGGCGAGCTCTCCTATGTATACTTTTATCTTTTTTTAGGAACAGGAGACTACCAATGAAAAAGATCCCCCATTGGAGTCTTCTTAGTGCTTTCAGACTCTCTAAAATTGAAAGCACCATCGAGCATTTACTTTCTCAGGCTTGCTAAAAATCCATGAGATCATACCACAACGGTGTCTCTAGACACCACCCCATAGAAAATATCTTAATAGCATCCCCACTTTGGGTCACCTTTGTTCAGAGTACTCTGCAATTTGTCTTCCTTGGATCCCATCAATATCAAAAGTATCCACCTCCCCCAAGTATTTCCCATCTACAGTGACATTCCCGGTATTACAGCTATGATCCCTTTCCCATGAGTTAGTTTCATTTTGGTACCTGGTCTGGCCTGCCATCACACTCTAAACAAAGGAAGTTTGAGGCTACTACACTCCCCCTGCCTCTGTTCAACTCTTTCCCTCCCCCCCCGGCATTTAGTGGGTCGGTCCGCAGATTGTCTCACATCTTTTGGTTATCTCCCTCACGCTTCTAGTCAAGGAAACACCATTGCCTTGACCTGGGACATGTTTCCATCTGTCAATGACAACACAAAGATTCCAGAGGATAGACCCAAAGGTCCCTGTATCTTGGTTTCATTAACCTCATTGATGAGTTCTTTGGAAAACTTGAGAGGAGTCCTCAGTGCCTCTCAGGATGGTTGTTTCTCACGTGCTCGACTCCATCTACATCATCGCACTGTTGAGATTCATATAGGGTATTGGTCCGTATAGTATTTGGTCGAAGACCCTGGATGTCACCTGACTCTAGCACATTGATGAGTCTATTTGAGGGACCTAAATAGGTTTATGTCCCTTGTTATTTTTGGGTTGCGTTGGAGACAATGTTCAGAATCCCCAGTAGTGCGTCTATATAGATTTATGATTGATGCAACATACTTATACCATAGATACTCTGACTCTCCATCAGTGATTCCATATAGCTATGTACCATCCTAGGTCTAGTAAGCTACCAGTCATGAATATATAGCATTCCATGAAAATGCCATGGGTCCAATGTAGCAGTTCTTCATATCAGTATTGTATTCATCCTCTCAGTGAGGCAACCACTAGGTATCATCAATTGTATATGATCGGCTCTTGTATTATAGAGCATAGATCACATTATTCTTTTGACATTGTCATGAGCATGGGGATTCCTACCTTTTCCATATACATTTCATGCATTATTTGTATCTCACCCATTGATGGGAACCATATTAATACAAAAACCAAAAGCCACCATGCCCCAGCCCCGGAAGCACCACCTCTCTGCAGAAAATCCTATGATGTCCGTCGGCCATACAATGAGCTCCTACCCTCACACATTCGGGGTCAATCTGTTAACCCAAAAAATCCCTCACTCAGCTCTACATGGCCTACACCACCCAAGGACACCCATGCACAACCCTCATTTCACCCCATTGGACCCCCACACCCTTAAAAAGGCTTAAGAATGAGCAAAAGGGCTTAAAAAAACCAAAAAAGAGCCTAAATAGTTCTCCTAGGGGCTAAAGCCTCCAAAAAGGGGCTAAAACCCCTCCAAGGAGCTAAAAACCCCCAGAAGGAGCTAAAGATAGGGAGGAAGGGGCTAAAGCCCCAACCAAGGGCTTAAAACCCTAAAAAGCCCCAAAAAAGCTATAAATAGAGGGGTGGGGGTCACTCTAAAAACAATTCTCCCTTGCATACTGTTATGCTACCTGAGTGGATTCCTTGAGACCCTTTGTCTCTCAAGCCACCTACACTCCCTCTCCTCCATCCTTCCATTGAGCCATAGCTGCCCCTTTCAAGAGAGGTGCTTCTCCAAGCTAGGGCATGGTGGCCCATTCCATCAAGGGAAGGTATAGCTTGTTATTTTGTGTTGTTTATTTGGTTTTGTCTGATCCATTAATTGTTTGCAGGTTTATTGTTTAACATGTTTCGTAGGTATTTTGGTTTATGACATGTTCTTGTAGGTTGTAGGAGCTAAACCCTAACTGTGTTTGCAGAGGGGTTTTCATCCATTGCTTTCTTTCATGTTCTTTATTTTCTATCTATTTCATTTCTATTCATTTCTGCATTCATCACCAAGAACCTATCCTTCCTTCTTATAGACAGAAGGTAGCCATTCCTACCCTATAGCAAGGGAGAAATCCCTGCTACACCCCCCTCCAGTTACTTTTCATACTTATGTGTTCCATACCAAGAAGGGTTATTCCCTATGGATTATTGCTGGAAATAAAGTTTATTTTGGAAGAGGGGTTAGTGGGTACTGTTAGAAAAGTAATCCAACCCCTTTGTACCTTATTTTAACTCCTCAGTCAATTTTATTGCATTTTGCATTAATACACTATGGTTTTGGATTTAGGGTGCTTAGTTGGACAAATAACTAGCTAAATTGGTGCATTCACACCCACATGAGCACTCCAGATAAGTCAACCATTCACATGTGTGACATCATCATTCCTGGTGCACTCCCATTCATTGAATATGGAAATTTTGGTTGATTAGGGGCACTAGAGGTGGATTTTGTCCAATTTCAGGCTAATTTGGTGCATTTAATTACACCTAGAGCCTCTAACCCACCTATTGTTCCACACCCACACATTCCAAGGTTTTATGATGACCCATGTCACCTAATCCATGTACACACAATTCGTGGCTATTTGGGTTGATTTGGGGCATGTTTGGTCCACCTAGGGGGGATTGAGGCCAATTTGGCCAATTGCACTTGTACAATCACATTGGGATTCCTAAGCCTCATGAAACACTTCTAATGTAATATAAACCTGTTAATAGCATGTTTTTATGTTAGACAGTCAAAATATAACTTGTTTCTATTCACATTGCTTGTGTAAATTGTTTCTCATTTAATGGTTTTTTGTTGGTTGTACATCAAATTCGATTTGTGATTTTCTATAAGTCTTCTAGATATTTATTTAGATCAAAATTATCACATGTTATCAAATATGGGTGGATTTTATTGATTTTCAGATCAATCTAGAGCATTTTTTAGATACATTTTTAGTGAAATTGCAGATAAAATTGAGTTGTTTTTGCCGGACATTCAGAAATTTCATCACCATTAACACAGGAAGAAATGGAAGCTACCCAAATATTTCTAACACCTTTCAAATTATTCAATTGGAAGGCATATATGGTTATTCAATTAAGATCCAAGGGTCTCTACAGAGTTACCATGGGAACAAAGGTGGAGCCAAACTCTGCTGTAGAGAAAGACAAGTACTTCAACAGATTGGATGAAGCATATGGATTGTTATGCTTGTGTATATAAAGAGATATTTTGTTCCATATAGAAATTTTAAAAACTCCGAGTGAATTCTGGGTAAAACTAGAGACACTCTTTGGGAAAACTGATGAACTACGAGGACACCAACTTGAGAACAAGCTCATCAGCCTGAGCCCAATGCACTTTGAAACTATCCAGGACTTATTCACCAAGTTTAAGTCACTTGTGTTGAATATAAAGCAATGTTTCATTGAGAAGAAAGAGGATCAGTTGATTCTATCCATCCTTTCAAAGTTGGGGCCATAATTGTCAGTCTTTGTCAGCACATTCCATTCTAGCAAGTTAACACTTCGAAACTGGAAAATTCCAAGTCTAGATAGCTTCATGGAGTCCCTCACTTAGGGGAAAGACAAGCTAGTAAAAATGGGCACCAACAAGGCTAAGGATTAAGCCTTGTCCATGGTAGTTTCGAATGCCTCCAAGGGAAATCCCAAGGCAAATAATTTGAATCTTCCAGAGAAGAAGAAACTAGGAAAACCCAAATCTAGTGATGGGGGATCGAATCCTCCCAAGGAGAAGGATAAGAAGGGAAAAGATAATACCAAATGAACCTATTTCCACAAGGGATGGCATGAAGAAAACCATTGACCAGATGGCACAGCTGCTGGAAAAGAACAACATCCCTATCCCAGACAATGCAAGGAAGAAGGATGGCACTTCCAATTCATATGGCAAGGAGAAATATCATGCTTTGGTAGCATGTACATCTAATTCCTCATATTTTGTCATTGATTCGGGGGCTTCTATATACATGTTAGCCACAAGAGAGATCTTCTATTCCATGCACTCGAATGATGGCCCAACAGTTTGAATGGGGGATGATTCAGAAATCCAGACCAAGGGGATTGGTAGGATTGATTTAGAGCATGGTTTCTTCAATGATGTGTTGTATGTACCATACCTTGCAGAAAATTTGCGGTCAGTCTATCAAATTAACCATACAGGAGAAGCAAAGAGAGTGACCTTCACTCCAAACATGGTAGAGATTGCAGAAATCTCATCAAACCAAGTTGTTACAATTGGGTATGCAGACCACCATGAGAGGATGTACAAGTTTTCGAACTTCCTCCCCACTTCCAATGACCAAGCTCTTCTCTCACATGCCAGTGAGACTTCCAAGCTATGTCATGAGAGGTTTGGTCACATGAACTATAAGTACCTCCAAGCACTACATAGAGATGAGATGGTGGAAGGACTTCCAAAAATAAAATCATCAAATGGAGCATGCTGTTGATCCCAGATTTGTTATCATTTTTGAAAATTAAATTACTTATTTAAACATATGTTTTTTATCTTTTTGTATACTTTATGTCACACAGATCATTATTCAGCCTAGGTATGTATGAATTTAAGGTTTATATAAAATCCATTTATTATTACCATTTGATGATTTTATTAATTAAAATAAACATTATTGAAGCACATTTGATATATTAATTGATTTGTATATTTGTTTGCAGGTTATATAATATTTTTAGACAAATTAACAACCAGCATGCATTCAGCTTGCCATGTGCACAACATGTCCAGCTCATCACCCAACCCCCTGCGCGAAACTAGTTGGTAGGTTTCCAGGCATTTAAATATTGTTACTGCAGATGATAGTCTTTAAGCGCACCATCAAATAGACATCGCATTCGCCCTAGATCTGTGCTAGCATATCCAGCTCATGATCCAGATCGTTGTTCAACTTTTCATCCATATCACTAACCAGACTACGTGCTATTGAGAACTGATTCCATGCATTAAAATGTTGAAACAACCTGCAAACATTTTAGTTTCCATGCATTCGGACGATGGAAAATCCTACTTCTAGATGATACACCATCACGCTGCCCCTGCTTGACACTTCACCAACAGACCATGCGTTGGGTTGATGTATTCAACCTGCATTCCAGAAGATTCTCCATGTACATTGCCTATGCTCGCCACCATTCCACCTGCTATGCTAAGGAAGGAGTTGTGCACCACATCATGCACACTGAAGAGAACAAACCATGCTGAAGAAAGAGCCTATGCATTACATCGTCCAATGAAGAGAGCCGATGTGTGCTGAAGTAGGAAGATCCTATGCATTGGAGTTTTATTAGTTAAACACCTTTATGGTTGACTAAATTTAGAGAGAATTCAACCATTAAAGGGTCTATTTGCTCATCCCTGTAAACATTGTATATAAACACTTTCTTGTGCAAAGTTAGGAGTTGATCATTTTTACTTGTTAGATAGTAATTTTTGGAAAGGAATTCTATATTTTTGTTCCATCGTTTGAATAAAGAGTTGTATGCTTTAGTGTTTATGATTGCGTTTGAGTAAGAATTAGCTAGGAACCACCCTTGATTGCTGAGAGGGCCCCTCATCAACTAGAGGTTTCTTTTCTTGTTTATTTCTTTCATCTTCTCTATTATAGTTAGTTTAAATTCTAGTTTGTTTTATTATTTCATTTATTTCCTGTAAAGGCAATTTTATTTCTAAAGTTAGATAGTTAACTACGCGCATAGTTTGCTTTCAAATTTACTTTCAGTCCTTTAATTTCCAGTTTATGGTTCAGTATTTGCAATTAGATAGAATAGAATTTCAGACCTATTTATTTCCTTTCTGTTCCAAGTTTATGCAATTTGAATTTCAGTATGTTTATTAACATGCAATGATTTCTTTATGTTCATGAATTTATTTAAGTTCATTCAATTGTTCAATTTTTTTAATAAGTAGGTTTACTTATTGTCTTTATGCATTCAATTTACATCTACACAAATTCAGCTGAAAACTAGATCATTTAGGTTAATTTATGTTATTTTAACTATGCAGACTATCATCCAAATAGTCTGTTTAAACTGTCATTCAGCTAGCCCTTTCAGACCTATAGTTCAATCTATCATTCAGTCCATAGTTTCGTTTTCATTTTTTTAATGTGTTTTGAGATTGTTTTCAGTTCTGTTTCTTTAGTGTTTGAAGTATGCTTTCACTGAGATAGTTAGATGATAGTTTTATTTAACACTAAAGTTAAATTGGATTGTCTTAGGTTATTTATTAAAAGTTACCTTACTTCTTTTTCACCTTGAATATGTGTTAAGATATTTTATGTTTTGTTTCTTGAATTTGTTTATGATTTCTCTTTACTGATGTATTGTTTTTTGTTTATGCTTTTGTATTGATTTATCCATTTAAATGTAAAATTCAGCATTATATGTGTTATCCTTAGTATCTTTCTAGGTTATTTGGCACATGCCCCAATTTTGTAAAGTAATGTTATTTGTTTTGAATTGATTCCCAAGACATTATGTTAAATTTAATGCTAAGTTGGAACTGATGACTCAGCAGAGTTAAAAGATGTGGAATGTAATTCTGAATATTTTATTTTTAAATAAATAAAAGTGGAGACAACAACTTGGGAGAGTTATTAATAAGAGTGTTACTGGTCAAACTGGTGGAAGGAACTAGATGGAGAGCAAAAATACAAGTGGCAGCATCCTCAAACACTTCCTATGTTGCAGGTGGCAACTTCCCTACATTTGGGGTCATGATCCCCCAAGAAAGTGGGATCAGAGCAGGTGGCTCAATTAATGACAACTAACCCAAAAAGACCTAGGCAATCTTATAAAAATGCCGAATGTAGAGAGCAGAGGCTGCTCATATTTTCCAGGAGAAGAATCATTCAGGAGGAATGCACTTCAAGGAATTCATTGGGAAAAGGGAAACTGTAAGGAAAGTATTTTGAGGGAGAAACTACAGGAACTTGATCTAATGTAGCTTTTTAGCTGAGAGATTTGACTGGCGGGTTTAGGACTGGTATTGAGTCTCAGGACTAGTACTTGGTCATTTGCTTCACCTAGTTCTAGCCAGGGAGACCAGAGCAGGCTCGGGGGTCCTGAGGAGTCGCTGTTTGAGCGCTCTCCAGGAGTTGGTAGGGAGGAATGGCCTCCCATTGCTGTTGTTGACCAGCTTTAAGAATAGGTTCTGCTATCTTTTAATTTATGTATTAAAGTTATATCTGTGTGTGACTAAATGATGCATGTTCAGGTTATGATGTAAACTTAGAGGGTAGAATATCTTAGTTTGTAATGAATCTATTCTTAGTGAAAATAAATCCTACCTGTGTTTTTCCCCATCTAGAGTAATCCAGATCGTACTCTAGCACATGTGGTGTATTTAATGAATGAAGTATGATGTAAATTTAAAATAAGATGTTATCTTGAATAGTAGAATGTTTTCTTTATTTAGATATTCGTTATCAGAAGAAATACTAATCTGTACATAGAGTACTGTTAGACCTAGACTGTGTTATTCAGAATATTAGAAAAGGAAAGGAAGTTATATCATTATACTAATAGTAGTATGTTTTGATAGACGAAATGGACTTCTATATAGTATTTACTTCCGTAATCCTTATATCTATTTTGAAACAAAAGGAAAAGAAGATAATAGTTAAAATGTGTAGTATTAGGTTAAATAAAAATGCCTTATCAGTTCTGTAGTTCATTTATTTTCATATTTAGGATAAATAACTACTGTAATTGTAGCAACCAAACTGTGAGTAAGGATGGAAAAACCTTGATTTAATTCTAAAGATAAGACTAGTTGGTTTAAGATTGTTAGCTAGGTGATTTCATTTATGACTGATAATGTAAATAATCCATTCATCTTATCTAGTTGAACTTACGCAAGTTCTACAGCTACTAACCTGCCTCTTAAGGAATTCAAACAAACACTACTATTTATTTAGAGAAAGGAACACAGTTAATTTGTTATTTCGCTTATTTTATAAATTCTAATGTTATAATTTAAATAGGGTAATATAGATACAGAAGGAATTTTCATAAATTATTTAGCATAGAAAACATAAGAGTATAACAATAAAATACTTTCTCACCTATACACTTTATAAATAGACTAAGTATAAAGATAATGTATATAATTATAGAAACAATATTTACTTGTAAGTAAAATAACATTCTTATAACATTATAATAACATATCAAGTAAACATAAACTTTGTACTTCAAAGATGTAACTATACAGTTACATAAGTACAACTCTAAAAACATTGAATTACTTATTTTTCTGAAAGTTAACCAATATAAAATAATATTTAAAACCTCATTAGAATAGAGGAAAATAAGGTAAAATAACCTAAAAATAATGTACAGTTATCTTAGACAGATAATATTTTAAAAAAAAGTACAGAGTAAATTCAAATGTAATAACTTGCAAGAAAATAAATTAACAGAACATAAACATGCTCAATTTACTGAGCTTAATAACCCATTATATAATATAAGAAATAACAGAATAAATTATAGTATTATATTGTAATAAAAAGATAATTTAAAATAAAACAATAAATACATCTTTACATCGTTGAGTTAGGGTAAAACCCTAATGTATCAAAATTTACAACAGAAGTATCAAACAAGTAATTCTAAGCTCCATTCTGATGCCTCTCGGCTTATAAGAGTTAACATAGAATGGATTAACAGACCTTCCATCATTTTATACATTTTATATACACAAAACTAGAAGCACAATCAAAATTTACAGGTCACGGCCTAAGTCGGAAGCCCCGCATAAAGCAAGGGTTTGTCATCAACAAAAACAATGAACCAAGTTAACCCAGATAAACCAAGACCACAAGGGTCTTTGCAGGTCACGGTGACCAGCCATCAAATGTCCCATAAGGAACTAAATAAGGATGAACTGCCATGGGATAGCCAAGGCTTACCTGTGAACAAGTTGTTGACCCAACTTTGTACCAACTGCGTAGAAGGACGAGGCCGTTACCTTTATAAAAACAATCCACGATGTCATAATATTTTATACTTATATTAACAGAGACTTTAAAAAAAACAGTGATGCGGATAATATTTTTTACCTGAGCTTTAAGGTAACATAACCACCCACAAATAGAAGTGCCACCACCAACGCAAGGAGAAACAAACCCTTCATCTGTTACAAGAAAGAGGGAGGTTACCAACGCAGCAACAACCAGTGATGGCCAAGAGTCGGAGCGACAAGCCAAGAAAGTATAAACACATGGGCCACCACTACTTCCCAACCAAAAGTCCACTTTGATGTGAAACCCTAAGACCAAACAAATCATAAGATGTGAAGCCATAGATCTCACTACCGGGCCAAAGAAGAAAGAGACTTTTACAGTCTGATAAACTCTGAAATGAGCAAGCCATGAAGGTTAAACCCCAGAGGAAAACAACCAACCCAGTCTAAGAAGTGAATGATTTTGTTACAGCTATTCTCTATCAGTGTTCAGGGAAAGCTTACGAGGTGTGAGAGTCAAGAAGCAAGTTGGGAGACTATCATTCAAACCAGTTGCAAAATTGGCATGGAGGTCGAAACACAGTAGCAGAGCGGCTGGATGCCGAAAATGACGGAGGGAATAACAAGTCTAGGGTTCACAATTGCCTTTTATCTTCACAATACTTGGCTACGATGATTCCACATACACCTTTAAATAATTTTCCATGCAGTGGGTAATCTATATAGTTCTGGCGTGCAATCAATGAAACGATTTTAATTCCAATCATATGGTGGTTCGAAAGTTCCACAAGGTTCTTACTCCTAGAGTCAACCAAGCATGCACGCTACAACATGTAAAGAGAACTTTAGTATCAAGGTTAGGCCATATAACTTATCAAGGGCATGGTCAAACCTGTGACCTATCACCTTATGCAAGAAATGTATGCATACAATAAATGATTATAACCTTATCAAGGGTTATGCCACTTTAATATATTACCAAAGAAATTCATAAAACTTATCTATGTGAAGATACCCTTCTTGTTAGCTTTATTTTTTATTTTTCCTTGAGTATATTTTATAAACTTTTAGGTTACAAATGAAAGTGTTAAGCCTTAGGTATCATTTGGGCTTGTCATTTGAATTTTGATGATCTTAATAACAATAATTGGACAATATCATTCCAAGTATGTTATGTGTAAAAGAACTTAGTTCATCAATACTACTTAATCCATTTGGTAGTAGTATGTTAACGATGATATAATCCTTTTAAGCCTCAAATCTTTAAAGTGAGAGTAATAGTATAAAAACTCATTAACTATTGTGCATTACTTTCTTATCATAAGAATTAGCCAAATTTTGGCGTGACGTAAATTGTTTATGGACACAGTTTAGGTAAACCCTTAAACATAAAACCCTGCCATCTTTAACCTGTATATAAGGAAGATTAAAGAAGTTTACACATGATGACTTTGGTAAACATTGATAAACATTGAATAGGTTAGTTTGCAATAAAAAAATTATAAATTACAAACTAGAGAGAGAGAGAAACTGCCACTAATACTGTTGGGACATAATCTCTTTTCTATGGCATCTTTAAAAAGAATAACAATCTAATTGTTTTACCTCATAAAAGCATTTGAAATTGAAACAACATATCTATTCTTTTACTGATCTATTATTTTGCAACGAACATATATCTGACAGATTTATGATTATTGACAAGTAGCACCGGGTCTTTCTTACCTGTAAATCTATGAGATCAGGTAAACTTTCTGCGTTAGCTCAAAAGCTAAGTAAGCCCCAGAATTCCAAGACAGTTCCACCTTTTTGTCGCAAAGAAAAATAAATCATTAAACTGAAAAAGAATTATTCTATATGATAAACAGAGTCGAGTAGATAATTCAGATTACGAATTTATCAATCTATAATTCAAATAACATATAACTAATTATAGTTGTTAGCTGACTACATTATTGAATATTATCTGTATTTTCAAAATTCACAAGTGAAAAAACATGTAAGAGAGTAAGCAGAAGAAAAAAAAATCAAAAGAAGCGGCTACGCATGTCATGCCACCTGCTATGTCCACTACTTAGTGGCTCGAGATGAGCCACATGTGAGTGTTAGGGGCCTACTAGGCCTAGGGAAAGCACACAGGAAATAAGCACAAGATTTAGTACACAGCACAAGCACAATTAAGGAAACTGCACGGACAAGGAAATCTGCTTTTCGGTAAATTTGGGGTTTTGACATTATTCTTTTTTTATTGTGTGATTACTGAAAGAGACTTGTAGGACAGAATTCAAAGATATTCCTATTAAGTCTTCTACTTGTTTATTTTTATTTAATTTTCTTTATTAAGTTTTCTACTTGCTTATTAATTAGGTCTTCCTGGCATCTTAGTTTCCAATTTAAAGATTAGTTGTTAATAGTATATTTTTCAATTTAAAGTTATTTACTTATAGAATAAATTGTCAATTATTTAGTTTAATGTTTTGTTCCAGTTTAATTACCTTAATAATTGAATTCTTAGGAGTTTGACTCTGTTTTTAATTTTGAAATATCTTTCGATATTTTGTTGGTTAAAATATTTCCATGACACCATAGGAACCCCTATACCTTCGCATATATTTTGTGTCAACTCTAAGCCTACCAACCCCGGTCGATAATTAAATATTGGGTGAATTAATCTAGACATTATAACACACCCAACATTTTTGGCACCATTGCCGAGGAGTTGTTCTGTAAGGTAGATAGAATTCCATATGAATCTTAGCAATAGGTTGGTGGTGGGGGAGTGGTAAGACAAGAGGTAAGAACCTGCGCATATGTTATAAAAGGTGCCTCCAAATCGAGCAACAATAGTAGCATAGATTTTCTTTAGTTTAAATTTTTTCATGAGCAGACTTAGAGATCCTCATGGTAGATTTTTTAATACAAGAAAACTTATCAAAATTCCTACTAACTTTCATACGGGACGTAATACCCCAACTACTAACTCAGCAGAAATGTATCAAAATACGCCTATAGGAAGTAGTTCTAACCTGAAACCTAAGGAGACTGTCTCAAGAGATCTTACCGGGGAAGCTATAGAAGGAGAAGGAACCTTGGCAGGAGGTCCTAAGGACCTCATTCCTAAGGAAGTTCAAGAGGATCAAGCACTAGAAACCTCTAACCCTATACTAGTCTTGAACCCAAATAATACGACTTTTTCACTAGTAGGAGATCCGAATATCAGTGACTTTGTTGATCCTACCCAAGTAAAAGCTCTCTTTGGAACCTCTGTAGATCCATTCATGTCACAAATTGAAACTTCCATAGTAGAACCTACTATCCCTCTAGGATTCAATAAAAACACGGTTGATTAGAGGAAGATCTCTCTTAAAAAAGAACGTTGGGACGCCCCATTGTCACCTTGAAAGGATCCTCCTAGGTACATTTACGTTAAGAATCCATCTTATATGGAGATATGGGGAGAAAACAAAGATCATGACAAAGGAGAAGGGGAAAATTGAACTGAGGCTACCTTCGGGTTCCCTGTTTTAGACACGATGCAGGATGTAACAATCAAAAACATCCCTCCTTCCTCCTTACCTAATTTCTATGGAAAAATTAATGAGGACCCGGACACATTCCTGTTTGAGTTTGATATCCTTTGTAGGAGCTATGATTATCTACAAGATGCTCACAAACTAAAACTCTTTCCCGCTACTCTAAAAGATTCTGCCTTAAGATGGTTCATGGGATTAGGAGAATTCACTATCAGGACTTGGGACAATATGAAAACTTCATTCTTGCAAAAATATCAAGAGTATTGCAAACCTAAGGACTATCGACATGATATATTCAAAATACAACAACTTGAAGACGAAACCCTGGGGGATTATCTCGAATGGTTCATTTATACATTACATAAATCTAAATATAGTGAACTCCGAGAAGATGTAGTATGTACACTTTTCCTTAAGTGGATCTCCGAGGACTTGTTAGAAAGTAATAATATCACGGCGGCTAGTGATATTTCTCATAAAAAATTTGCACAAATCGGTGAGATGTGTAAAAAATATTCTAGGAGTAGGGGGGAAGTTGCAAAAAAAATTCAAGAGCCTTACAGTAGAAATGTAAGAGGAAACATTTCTAGTTCAGGAGGAGTTACAAGAGTAGAGTTAGGAAACCTGTTGGAGAAATTCAAAATTGATATCTTAGGAGCAATGGGTTCTTAACTAGATGCTTTACAAGCCAAGAAAAGGAAGGATGAATAATGAGCAGCAATGAGTATTTTTTTTCCAAGATGTAGAACTAAAAATTCCCAAAGGGAATGTCCATTAAACAACATCTTCACATGTCATATCTGTATAGAATAACATCCAACATATAATTGCCCATCCTTTCCTTGGTTGCAAGCCATCTATAAGAGTGGGGATGTAGCTGAAACATATAGGAGGCCTCCTTGGCAACCTAGATACCAATCAGCATATCAAAAATTTCCAGCACAACCTCCACTCTATTATCCTCCATATCAACCACCTCAACTATGGAACAATTCAAGTTGGCAGAATTGGCCACCCCAGTACCCTCCTCCTTGATTTCCATAGCAGAAATATTTGTCACAAGAATGGAGAGGACAACCATATCCTCAGTCACAACCTATCCCTACACCTAATCATCCTTATACTCAATAGCAAACAAATTTCTTGCAAATTTCACCTGGACTTATACCTCTAGCTCCTTTTATCACACAACAACCTCATCATTTCTAGAACACAAATCCTCCTCGATCGACATTATTACCTGTGCAACTGATACCTAACCCTAATAATAAACCAACTCAAGATCTTAACAACATTGAGTTGCAAACTCTTCCATCATACCTTATTTTGAATGAACCTATACATGAAATTCAATTATGATCGGGAAGAGTTGTGAATGATAAACCCAAGTCATTAGTCATCATTCATGAAGCAAATGAAGAAGAAGAGGATTCAAATGAACCCATGAATGATGCTATTTTGGAGGATGTGAACATTCCAAAGGTTCCAGTACACACCCATCCTCCACAAGAAACTATTTAGGAGCAAAGAGTTCCTCCATTTCCATAAATACTAGTAATAGAAAAACCTGTATTTCATCCGTAGTACAACATTTTGAATGAATTAAAGAATATCTGTATTAAAATCCCTCTATTACAAGATATCAAATACATACCAATCTACAACAAGGTAATAACAGAGCTATGTATTAAATGCTCAGGAAAGAAGCAAAAGGACCTCCTCACAATTCATGTTATAGGAGAGATGTCTGAATGTATGACAGATCAGTCTCAGATTGCAAAATATACAAATCCAGGAGCCCCGGTAGTGACTGTAATTATAAATAACACCGCCATATAAAATACATTGATCGATTTAGGATCCACTATTAACATTATGACCACCGCATTTTTAGAAGTTTCACAGTTAGGACAATTTCTCCTACCTACTCCTTCCATCCTAGAACTAGTAGATCGTACTACAGTAAAACTCACTGGAGTCCTAGATGACATTATTGTATCAGTAGCCTCATGGGAATACCCTGTCGACTTTATTCCCTTAGAATAAAAGGATCCTTCTAAAGGGAATCCTATTATCTTGGGAATACCATGGTTAGCAACCGCAAATGCTTTTATAGGATGTAGGGATCAAGAGATGACTATTTCCAATGGATTGTCTACACAAAGACTCATTTTATACCCCCCAGCACAACCAATAACTGAAAATTCATGGTGGTTAAATTTTTCTTTCGGGGATGAGGACTTTGATTACCTCTCCCTTCCTAGTGATTTCTCCTAGGAACTTTAGGAGCATACCACTGAAAATGTATTAAATCAGTTGTTTTCTTTAACAACCTATACAAATTTCCCTCAGTCTTTTGCTCAATTCAATCAAATTTTTGGAGATTATTTTCAAGAGAATGTGGCTCTCTCAATGTTTACAGAGACACTTTGTGTCTTCATGATTTAAGAGCATGCAGGACCCTATACCATACCTTGTGAGGTTGGCCCTGAAAAATATCTACATATAAACATAGGATTAAGTGAAAACCAACAAGCACATTTGCTTAAAGTTCTTAAGAAACAAGCTAGAGTATTTGCATGGGAATACACCGATATGAAATGTATAAACCTTGACACCTGTATTCACCTATAAGGAAGCCATAGAGGAGGATGAATCCTGCTCTAAAGGATATAGTAAAAGAAGAATTACAAAAACTCCTCACTATTGGTTTCATCTATCCTATCTCTGATAGTAAATGGGTATCTCCTTTAGTAGTAGTCCCAAAGAAAGTCACAGGGAAATGGCACATTTGCGTTGATTTTAGGGAGATAAAAAAGCTACACTTAAAGACTACTTTCCTTTACCTTTTATTGATCAAGTGTTAGATACCCTATCAGGTAAACAATATTTTTCCTTTCTTGACTGATATAGTGGTTACAAGCAGATTTTAATAGCACCGAAAGCTCAAGACAAGACCACTTTTACATGTCCTTGGGGAACATATGCTTATCGAGTTTTTTCCATTTGGCCTATGTAATTCACTTGCCACTTTTCAGCGAGCAGTATTAGGAATATTTTCTGATCATATACCAAGGATGATTTTAAGGAACCATACTTATTTAAAAGTGTAAAAATGTTAGTGAATATTACCAATTCTTAAAACACCAACTAGAAAATGATTGGCGATATTTTAAAAAAAATAATAATAATTTCCAAGGATTTTATATCATTTAAATAATAATTTGGCAATTTTTAGGGTGAAAAAAATTTACCCCATCAAAATTAGGCGAAACGAGGCTTCAAAAAATGCAAAATGGCGAATCTTTTTTGGGAGAAAAACATGGAAAAATATCCCATTGGGCTAAAATTCACCCCTAAAATTATCCCTATCATATGCATGACTGTGTGGAGGTGTACATGGATGATTTTATGGCCTATGGTAATACCTTTCAAGAAGCCCTTGACAACCTTGAGAAGTTCTTGATCTGATGTCAAGAAACGAATTTATCCTTAGTCATGAAAAATGTAAAATGTTACTGACAGAAGGTATAGTTTTAGGACATCATGTCTCCTCCCAAGGAATTAAGGTAGATCCTATGAAAATAAAATTAATTGTTGGCCTTCCCTCTCCCAAAACATAGAAAGAGGTAAGAATATTTCTTGGTCATGTAGGCTATTACCATTTCTTTATTGAAAATTTCACTAAAATATCTACACCAATGTTTAATTTTCTTACAAAGGATGTAGAATTCTAGTGGATAGAATCTTGTAAAAATGCTGTTGAAATCCTAAAAGCTAAACTATCGGTGGAACCAATACTCAAGGGTCGTGATTGGTCCCTTCCTTTTCACATATCCACCCATTCCTCTGATACGGCCATAGGAGGAGTCCTTGTCCAAAAACAAGGAGAAGCACCTTATGCCATTTATTTTATCAGCAATAATTTGACTCCTGCCAAACTTAATTACACTGTTACTGAAAAAGAATTTTTGGCAGTAGTTTATTCTATTAATAAGTTTAGCCATTACATTACAGGTTATGAAATTTTTGTGCATACCAATCACTATTCCATTATATTTCTAATGAATAAACCAATTACTAATGGTAAAGTGACTCGATGGCTTCTTTTATTTCAAGAATTTAACATTACCGTCATTGAGCGACCTGGTAAAGAAAATCTAGTAGCAGATTTCCTTTCTTGTATTCAACATGAAGGTGGTACTAAACCAGTTGATGACACTTTTCCTTATGAACATATATTTGTTGTATTTGTTCAAACCCCTTGGTTCGAAAGATATTGCCAATTATTTAGCAACTAGGAAAATACCAAACCATTTTTCCCCACATGAGAAGCGTCGTATTATAGTTCATAGTTCCAATTATTCTTGGGTTGATAACGATCTCTTCCACACTGGTCCAAATATTATTATTCGACGATGTGTGCGGGAGGATGGAATGACAGACATCCTCCATGCATGCCATGATGGACCACGTCGAGGAAATTTTTCAGATAAGAGGAGGGCATACAAAGTATTACATTCTAGTTATTATTGGCCAAGAATTTTTAAAGATGTTGCCAAATATGTCAAAGGATGCGATAGTTGCAAAGGAATGGGTAGACCTACATCATCTGATGAAATGCCCCTACAACCCCAAGTCATGATTGAACCCTTTGAGAAATGGGCTCTTAATTTTGTAGGACCAATTTCTCCCATGTTTCGTAAAAAGAAATATATCCTAGTTTGCATGGACTATATCACCAAATAGGTAGAAGCGAAAGCTTTGTTTAGAGATATAGAGAAATCAATGGTAGAATTCATATATGAAGAAATATTCACCTGGTTTGGTGTACCTAGAGAAATTGTCACAGATCAAGGTACTCAATTTACTTCTAGATTAATGAAAGAAATTACAACGAAATATGGCATCTGACATTCCAAATATTCACCTTATCACCCTCAGGCTAATGGTCAGGTAGAATCAACTAATAAATTATTAGAATCCATTTAAACCAAAACCATTCACTTACATCATATGGATTGGGCAGATAGACTCCCAGAGGCTTTATGGGCCTATAGGATAACATGGATAAATACTACCAAACATACCCCCTATGAGTTAGTGTATGGAAAACACATCCTTTTACCTATTGAATTTCAAGTTAAAACCTTTCATATGGAAGCACAATTAGGCATGAATTTGGATGAAGCATAGAAACAATGAATATTGCATATTAATGAGTTAGACGAGATCAAACAAGATGCACTCCAAAGAACCATGCTAATACAGAATCAATGAAATACATGGCATGATAAATTTATTAAGCAAAAGAAATTTAATACTGGATATTGGGCACTACTTTTCAACTCATGGTTTAAAATTTTCAAAGGAAAAGTTAACTACTCATTGGATGGGCCCATACGAAGTAGTTACAGCTTTTGACAACGGGTCAGTAAAAATTAAAACAATTGATGGATCACAAATTTCCTTTGTAGTAAATGGACATAGACTCAGACTTTATCATCAATGGAAATCTAAACAATATTTTATACATAATGTTTTGCAGCAGAATGAAATGGAACTAGTCGAAGGGGAAGCTAGTCCTCCTCCTCCTGATCCTTGAAAAGTATTTTGGGTTATTATCACTTGTATATATGTAAATATGTGTGTTCTTTGAATAAATAAGAGTCATTTCTAATAGATTGTTTACAAGGGGATCTTTTTTCTTTTTATTATATATGTCTTCATGAATGAATTGAATCACCTAACAAGTGGTTTTGCAGTTTGATTCCAAGTATTCTATCTCTATAAGCAGCTCATGGAGTATTACTTGGAAAAGGGAAGTATGTTAAAACACTCATCAGGTATCTTAACCTTTCTTTGGGTACTTTTGAAATTTGGAGCTTATAGTGAAAATTAAAAAATTTTGCAATCCTCTGTATATCATTCTTAACTAGCTCTTCTATCATTCATATGGTTTTTGGTATTTTGATTCAGACATGTACATTTCTTATTTGTTTTTTTTGAACAGTTGTGTTATCCCTAAAGTTGAACCTAGACTACAAGGGTTCAAGCTTAAAGAAATCTTTTTCAAAAATATAATTCAATGAAATCAAGATAAAAAACTAGGCAGGTATGTAATCAAAGCTATAGGAAAATCACATAATCATTAAAGAACTGTATAACATAAAACAAGATACAAAATCCAATATCAAAGGAACTATGATCATGAATTTATGAAATGAGACTGACTCTGTTTTTAAAAGTTTAAAAGATAATTGTATTTCACCATAAGAATCATGTAATGGGATGCAATTGAACATATACAGGATAAATCATAAGAAACACAATTCACAAGATACACAGTCAAATCATAATCATACTCATATCAAAGCAGAACCTGTATTGAAGATGTAGAGTATTTCATGCTATACAGAATGTTATCAAAACTAGATCTCCATCACTCCCATTCCCACCTCATCTCATCTAGTGACTATCCTTATATACAAAATATCTACTTTTCTAAGATATCTATAAGATCCTACTTCTATGGATCTAGCCCTTTCAAAAATAGAGAAGTCAATCCCCTAAAACTGTCTGCCTTAATTATCTGGAGCTCGTTCTGATTTTCTGCTTGAATAATTGGATCTAGAATTAATATAGTCTTCCATTTGGTATTTGTGTTGACACATGGGTTTCTTTGATGCTTGAACTCAGTTTCAGATCATGGATGCTAGATCATGTGACTCATGCCAACCATCTCATCAGGGGTTGTGTCCCGCATACATCAAGAACCTGTATGAATTACAAGTTGCACCTTTACTAATATTTTTCCAAGGGTTTATAATTTGATGTTATTATATGCAAATCTGTGTATATCTCAAAACAATTGCGGGAAATACCCACCAACGCATGAAAGAGAGCAGGTAATCCAGTTTCGAGACTCTTAAGAGATATGCCTCTAGTTAATTTGCAAACTTTTGTGTGCTTTTCTTTCTCTTCCTTGGCTCTCTTCTCTAAGATATCAAGAGCAATTTCCCTTTCCATTAAAGGATCCTTATTATTTTCTTATGTTTGCACACCATCATTCTTTTCATAAATCTTAATCTCTAATAAATACTTTGCCTCAATTTCTTCATAGGATTTATTTTTCCTATCGAATTCGGCTTGAGTTTCCTCATACACTTTCTTCTACTTTAATTCGTCATGTTTCTTTGCACTAATCTTCTAAATAATAGCAGCAAAGCTCTTTATACTTTGTAGTGCTATAGTAAATGGAAACTGATCTAGATTTCTATGTAATACTTGTAGAAGATCGTATATGGGAGGAACAATGGTTTTAGGAGGAGAGGATACTTTCTCCTTCAAATTGCTCTCTATAGGGATAAGGTTCAAGCGCAACCAATTATTTAATGCACCAATATACATTTTTTTGATGTGTAAACAGCTTCTCGAACTATTCATGCCATTCATTGGCAACATTAACCAACGGCATTGTCCTACTATGATGCTGCTTGGTGGTTTCCTCTGGAGCATTTGAAGTATCAAACCTCATATCAGTAAAAATTCTCTCCTGCTGATGATGGCACAAATTTTCACATTTATTCCATCCTCTCAACCAGTTCCACAAGATTTGGATATAATTGTTCGTCACGAAACCTCTGTATTTATAAAGATGTTGAATCCATAGCTTGAAAGTAAAACATGTATCTTGTGTGGAGATACTTCACCACAGCTTTAGTTTTTTCTAGTGCTTCTGAATTCCTCCCCCTCCTCTTTTGTCTATTCAGTGATGAAATATTTTTCTGATACTCAATTTTCATAAGCTCACCTGCCTTCACTTCATCATAAAGTTTATTTTCCCATGCTAATAGTTTGTCCAATATAGAGGCATGGGTCTCCTTATCCTTGTCCTACACATCATCGTTCCCATCCTCTAAGCTATTACAATTTTTAAACAAGCAATGCTTTTCAGTAAAAAATCCTCCAGTCATAATCTAGTTTCCAGTTCCCTCATCGAAGCATAGGCTGACATAAATCATGTCATTTAGACTATCTGATACACTCAGAGCCTCCCCACAAAATGGACACCTACTGATTAATACTTCATTCTCTTGATTAGTGGCAAGAAGGTTAGCAAGCTTAAGTTATTGGCCATTTTAATTGTTTCTAGCAAATCAAATTCCGAGGCATGAAAGATATTGCATAATGATGATATAAGATCAACCCCCTGCTACAAGTTTTGCACCACTCTCTTTCCCAGCCTTAATCTAACGAAGAATTTTGTTAAAATGCTCCTGGTCAATCTGAGGACCTTGCTCAACACCTTTTCTAAATGGATCACTAACAACACGACTAAGGCACCGTGCTTTTGCCTTTTCTACAAATTCATCAAAACACACAAATTGTAAATTTTTCTTCCACGTAAGTGCCATCATGATTGCTTTTCTATCTAATTTCGATATTCAAATTGAAACCTGAGTGGTCACTTTGACATTTGGATGCTACTAGAAACTGAAATTTTGTTAGAGCATATCGAATCACAACATCTGGCTTCATCTGGGGATGGCATGCTTCCTGTGAGCTGCCAAGAACAAGTAGACCAAGTGCCTTTCCAATTCATTGGGCTAGAGTCTTCATCACAAGTATCTGCTACTTAAAAATCTTGAAAACAAACTACTGACTGAATCTTTAAACTACTCTGCAAATTGAAATAATCCTCTCACAACAATCTGATCATACTGTAAAAACTTAAGGAAATGCTTGAAGCATCAAGCTTATTTATTTACAGCTCCCATTCTAATCATCTACTTTCTTTTGATTAGGTAAAATCATGCTTCCAATGAAGCCATATAAATATTTGACTAACTGGTAAAACTTCTGATCTAGAGATGATGAATAAAGGGGCCCATGGAATATCAAAATTCATTTCAAAAGAAGGGAAAATACAACCTCCATTTCACAAAAACAATCTGACATTTGAGCTGCTCAAAGACTCCATATAATCAACAAATGGATCAATGAAGCTATAAGGAAATACCTCTTGTTGAAGATCAAAATATCTCTATATATCCTCTTCCTCATAATGGCTGCCACTTTCAGCTACCTATAAACTGAATTGCAAATGTGGTTGCTCAATGTCTTGTATTGATTCAGGATGGTTGATTTCCACACAATGTTGTTCCTCATCAAAATTTTATTCATAGTTGTCATACATCCATTGGCTGCTCCTCAAACCAACAAAAGGTGATGTAGGGATCTGCTCTTTTTCATCTAAATACTCATCATAGATTGGCATATCTTTAGAGTGAATTGGTTGATGCTAATCCCAATCTAGAACTTCAATGTCTTCATCATAAAATGGAGCATTCTGATCGATTTCTAAAGATGAAGATTTATGTTCTATGATGCTATCATCAACTTTAATATCAGAATTTTGAAAAATTTCTTGTTGTAAAACAGAATTAGAGGAAGATAATAGATCTTCTTCCTTCTTCATAGCATAACCACCAGCTTCATCTTTACTACTGGAAGAATCTACTTCTAAACCCTGGATATATAATGCATATCCCCTATAGCAATGCTCAAAAATACACTCAGCTAGGTAAATCCTCTTACAGTATGAATAAAGGCATCATGAAAATATTTCAAAGAGGAAATACTAGAAGCAGGAATAGTTATTTACCATTGTCTCGCACAACCATCTAATGAACACATAAACATTTTCATCAATACATCTTCATGATGTATGCTCAGCTGATCCATGTATTGATGAAATTTAATTACATGATGTGCCATATTTTCCTCTTCCTTTTCTCTGAATCGGGGAAGAAAATCTCCCCATTCATCAATGATAGGTACTGTATTTGTAAAGCCATGAACATTTGAGAAATTGAGCGGAGCAAATCTCTGTGCCAACATAGTTTCAAAATGCTTTGACATATTGTAAAATTGCCTCTAGATTATTCAAACATGGAGTCTCCTAGTGAATAAATCTGTAGTCAAACCAATGTCCTAGTCCTGTCCACCATCAAGAACTGGATCTCATCATTGTCATTCTTTCCCGGGGAAGATATCCTTTCATTTCTCCGTCCCCGGCAACGGCGCTAGAAGATGTTATCCCTAAAGTTGAACCTAGACTACAGGGGTTCAAGCTTAAAGAAATCTTTTTCAAAAATATAATTCAATGAAATCAAGATAAAAAAAATAGGCAGGTATGTAATCAAAGCTATAGGAAAATCACATAATCATTAAAGAACTGTATAGCATAAAACAAGATACAAAATCCAATATCAAAGGAACTACGATCATGAATTTATGAAATGAGATTGACTCTATTTTTAGAAGTTTAAAAGATAACTGTATTTCACCATAAGAATCATGTAATGGGATTCAATTGACCATATACAGGATAAATCATAAGAAACACAATTCACAAGATACACAGTGAAATCGTAATCATATTCATATCAAAGTAGAACCTGTATTGAAGATGTAGAGTATTTCATCTCATATAGAATGTTATCAAAATTGGATCTCCATCACTCCCATTGCCACCCCATCTCATCTAGTGACTATCCTTATATACAAAATATCTTCTTTTCTAATATAGCTATAAGATCCTACTTCTATGGATCGAGTCCTTTCAAAAATAAAGAAGTCAATCCCCTAAAACTATCTACCTTAATTATCTGGAGCTCGTTCTGATTTTCTGCTTGAATAATTGGATCTAGAATTAATATACTTTGCCATTTGGTATTTGTGTTGACACATGGGTTTCTTTGATGCTTGAACTTGGTTTCAGATCATGGATCCTAGATCCTGTGACTCGTGCCATCCATCTCATCAGGGTTTGTGTCCTTCATACATCAAGATACTATATGAATTACAAGTTGCACCTTTACTGATATTTTTCCAAGGGTTTATAATTTGATGTTATTATATGCAAATCTGTGTATATCTCAAAACAATTGCGGGAAAGACCCACCAACGCATGAAAGAGAGCAGGTAAGCCAGTTTTGAGACTCTTAAGAGATATGTCTCTAGTTAATTTGCAAACTTTTGTGTGCTTTTCTTTCTCTTCGTTGGCTCTCTTCTCTAAGATATCAAGAGAAATTTTCCTTTCCGTTAAAGGATCCTTATTATTTGCTTCTGTTTGCACACCATCATTCTCTTCAGAACGCTTAATCTCTGATAAATAATTTGCCTCAATTTCTTCATAGGATTTATTTTTCCTATCAAATTTGGCTTGAGCTTCCTCATACACTTTCTTCTGCTTTAATTCTTCCGATTGCTTTGCACTAATCTTCTGAATAATAGCAGCAAATCTCTTTATACTTTATAGTGCTACAGTAAATGGCAACTGATCCAGATTGCTATGCCATGGTTGTAGAAGATCGTACATGGGAGGAACAATGGTTTTAGGAGGAGAGGATACTTTCTCCTTCAAATTGCTCTCTATAGGGATAAGGTTCAAGTGCAACCAATTATTTAATGCACCAATATACATTTTTTTGATGTGTAAACAGCTTCTCGGACTGTGCATGCCATTCATTGGAAACATTAACCAACTGCGTTGTCCTACTATGATGCTGCTTGGTGGTTTCCTCTAGAGCATTTGAAGTATCAAACATCAGATCAGAAACAATTCTCTCCTGTTGACAATGGCATACCTTTTCACATTTATTCCATCCTCTCAACCAGTTCCACAAGATTTGGATATAATTGTTCATCACAAAACCTCTGTATTTTTGAAGATGTTGAATCCATAGCTTGAAGGTCAACCATGTATCTTGTGTGGAGATACTTCACTGCAGCTTTAGTTTTTTATAGTGCTTCTGAATTCTTTCCCCTCCTCTTTTGTCTATTCAGCGATGAAATCTTTTTCTAATACTCAATTTTCATAAGCTCACCTGCCTTCAATTCATCATAAATTTTATTTTCCCATGCCAACAGTTTGTGCAATACAGAGGCATGGGTCTCCTTCTCCTTGGCCTACACATCATTGTTCCCATCCTCTGAGCTATTTCAATTTTTAAACGAGTGATGCTTTTCAGTCAAAAATCCTCCAGTCATAATCTGGTTTCCAGTTCCCTCATCGAAGCATAGGCTGACATGAATCATGTCATTTAGACTATTTGATACACTCAGAGCCTCCCCAAAAACTGGACACCTACTAATTAATATTTCATTCTCCTAATTAGTGGCAAGAAGGTTAGCAAGCTTAAGTTATTGGCCATTTTAATTGTTTCTAGCAAATCAACTTCTGAGGCATGAAAGATATTGCATAATGATGATATAAGATCAACTGTTACAATTTTTGCACCACTCTCTTTCCCATCCTTAATATAACGAAGAATTTTGTTAAACTGCTCCTAGTTAATCTGAGGACCTTGCTCAACACCTTTTCTAAATGGATCACTAACAACACGACTAAGGCACCGTGCTTTTGCCTTTTCTACAAATTCATCAAAACACACAAATTGTAAATTTTTCTTACACATAAGTGCCATCATGATTGCTTTTCTATCTAATCTCGATATTCAAATTGAAACCTAAGTGGTCACTTTGACATTTGGATGCTGCCAGAAACTAAAATTTTGTTGGAGCAGATCTGATGACAACAAGTTGCTTGACAAACCTACTTTCATTATCATATTTTTTACATTCTCATCTTACACCTATGGATTAATAATTCATATTATGCTTATTATCAAAACTTGTCTCTCATGTATTTTGGTGATAATTGAAGAGTAAGTGGAATTTTTTTTTGTGGGGAACATTACTTTTCTTTTATGAAGAAGAAGGACTGTAAGGTTAAAGAACAACTTTAAGTTATTCTATTTTGACATGATATATGGTTATGGCCATTATGAAATTACTTATAAGTTTATTTTACAAAAATTGAATAATGTGTTTAACAGAACTTAGCACACTCTAGTACCGACCAACTTTCATATATTTAATATCATTATACAAGGAAAACCCACCAAGGTACTGAATAGGTCTGCTGGAAGCAGATCAATGCTAAGTAAAAAAACTTAAAACACGGAAGCTTGATAAATGCAAGTAAACGTGTTGGGGTACTGAACAGGCTCATTGGAAGTGGGAGTATGCTTGTATGGTACCAAGTTAAACCCGTCGGGGTACTGAACAGGCCTGCTGGCAGTGGGGAAATACCTGGTAAAAGAATCTAGTTAATGCACCACTATGCACATAGTTTGTAAAACAATGATCATATAAAGAATTTTTTTTTCAGAATTTATGAATAAACATGTTGTTAGAGAATGGTTGTAAGTTGGGCTTAACCCTTCCCATATAATTCAACATATACCTAGGATTTCATTATCCTAGAAATGGGACCCATAGACTGTAAATCTCACACACTCTGGGGTAAACTTAAAATTTTTGTGATGACATGATATCTTTAAAATAAGGCATAGATGACTAGCTTTTGCTGTGGCATTCTTTTGATTAAATTATTATCATTCAAGCTGTCTTTCTAAGCACTGTTATATTTTTCATGAGTATACATATCTGAATCATTTCCATTTACGAGTTAGTTTTTTTTTCTTACAAAATAATAAACAGCATAATAGAACTCTTTAATTTTTATTTTGTGGAACAATCAATTCTTCTCTCTTATATGGCTTGAGGACACGCCGTATCTTTGGTTTGGGGGGAAGGATTGGGAAAAATTAGATTGTTTTTACTTTTCATTATTTCTGATAGATCTATTTATCTCTGACAAATGATAAGTGTTTTCAGGATAATATAAGCAGTGGAACTTGATTATAGCATGGAGCATATTTTTACAACAAAATTAATATGGATAACTATATGAAGAATCGAATGAAGGTCCAAATGAAATACCAAATGACAATCTGAATAAAACATTGTAATATCATAGTACTTATGATTAAAATTTGCTAACCAAATTCTGTTTTTTTGGCAAATAATTTTTTTACCTTCATGTAGATGCTTAGAAATTTTTCTTATCATTTCATTATTGACAACCTTATCCTCTTACCCAATCATGCATGTAAAATATCAAATGACCAATTTTCTTGATTATAAATGTGATTTATACTTTTCATGTCATATGTTCAACCTATCCAAAGTTTTACTTTGGACATGGTTGAATTAATTTTAAACCTTATGAACTTACTCACTTATGTGTATGCCCATTGCTCGCTCACATCTCAAAATTCTCTATGACAGTGTGATCTGTAATCTTTCTTTTTGCTCAATGGGACCTAGTATTTCTTTGGTTTGGGGGAATGTTGATCCCAGATTTGTTATCATTTCTGACAATTAAATTACTTATTTAAACATATGTTTTATTATCTTTTTTCATACTTTATGTCACGTAGATCACTATTCAACCCAAGTATGTATGAATTTAAGGTTTATATAAAATCCATATATAATTATCATTTTATGATTTTATTAATTAAAATAGACATTATTGAAGTGCATTTGATATATTAATTGATTTGTATATTTGTTTCCAGGTTATATAATCTTTTTGGACAAATTAACAACAAGCATGCATTCATCTTGCCATGTGCACAGAACGTCTAGCCCGCTGCACGAAACTCGTTGGCAAGTTTCCAGGCATTTAATTATTGTTACTACAGACCATAGTCCTTAAGCGCACCAGTAAATAGACATTACATTCTCCCTATATCTACGACCACATATCCAACTCATGATCCAGCTCATTGTTCAGCTTTTCGTCCAGATCGCTAACCATAATGCGCGATGTTGAGCACTTATTCCAAGAATTAAAACATTGAAACAACCTACGAACTATTTACTATCCATGTGTTTGGATGATGGAAAATCCTGCTTCTAGATGGTTCTCCATCACGTCGTCCCTGCTTGACACTTCACCAACAAACCATGCGTTGGGTTGATGTATTTAGCTTGTGTTCCATAAGATTCTCCATGTACGTTTCCTCTTCTCACCACCAGTCCACCTGATGCACTTAGGAAGGAGTTGTGTGCCAAATCATGCATGCTAAAGAGAATAGACCATGATGAAGAAGGATCCTGTGTGTTACACCGTCCAATGAAGAGAGCCGACGCACGCTGAAGGAGGAAGATCCTGTGCGTTGGAGTTTTATCAGTTAAACTCCTTTGTGGTTGACTAAATTTAAACAACTTCCTGTAAATTATGTATATAAACAACTTCTTGTGAAGATCTAGGAGTTGATCATTTTTACTTGTTAGACAGTCGTTTTTGGAGAAGAATTCTGTATTTTTGTTCCTTCGTTTGTGTTAAAACCCCAAAATTTCCAAAAAAATTAAAATTTTTAAATTTGCATATCATTAACATAATTGTAGTTAACTAAACATTTATTTAGTTATAAACTACCACATTCCTTATCTGAATTTATCTATTGGTTATGTTTAGCAGTAGAACAGTTCTTTTCAGTTTACTGACTTTGTTTTCTTTTCGTCCATAAGGTGTGACTGTCATGCAAAACTGGGCTTACTTAGCTTTCAAGCTAATGCAGACGTTTTCTTGTTCTTACAGACTACAGGTAAGAAGTTCGGTTGGTAGCTTGTTGAAATTCTAAAGTGTTTATAAATACCAGTACGTTGCAAAAATAAAAGTTCAAATAGGAAGATAAATGCTAAACCATTTTCAATACTTACTGAGGTAAAGTTCCATAACTGTCCATCATTCTTGTGGAAGTAACTTTATGATTCTTTAAGGATTACTGTGCTATTCGATATTTATCATAAATACCCAGTATTAAAAGACTCCAATTAAACTCTTTGCAACATAAAGTAGGAAAAGGTAGAGTTATAGAATTTACAGTTTACCTTCCAAGTGCACACATACACTTACATTGTAATGTTCATTTATAAGGGGTTATGTACCACTGTTTCCAAAACTAAGTTTATTTCTTAGTCAGATAGATGACTTACTATAATAGGTTTTGATTCCTAAACCTTTCATATCAAATAAGTGGACCTGTACTTAGTGGCTACTATTTTTAAAGGACTGCAGAACTGAATCATTAGTCTAACAATTACGATGATAAAATTCTTAAATGAAGAGTTTTAAAAGCTTAACTCTTATATGTTACCATTGTTTGGTTAAGAGTCTTTATTCTAGACAAAACAATATCAAAGTAAATGTTATTATTTTCTTTGTATTACTTACCAGTTTCTATTCTTAGGAAATTATGATGAAACCAAGGGGTTAACATTACTATCCCTAAAATTACAATGATCAATTTTACAACACCCTTGATATCATTCATTAGTATAATTTATACTTAAAATGTAGAGTTTAAGTAATTACTTGTGCGAGTATTATTCTTCCCTAAGCATATATACTATACTTTCCATCTACAGTAATTTACGAAACTTATTTCTTTTAAGATTGCAAGAGTTAAAAGACATACTAGTTACTCCCTAGTGGAAAGCGCATGAATAAGACCAAATCGTAAAGGATTTAAAAGAAATACTTAAATAAATCTTTAGGTTATACATTCCAAGTTTATACATAAGATTATATCATGCAATTACTACTATAGATATAATATACTCTTAACCAATGTTATTAGGTAAAAGCATCATGTTATAAGGTTCTAGATTTCAAAGTCAAATACCTCCACAATGAATATAGGGTTATATCCTGTTTTCATTGCATAGATGATAATATATATTGTAACATATTGTAATGATTTATTAAAATATTCCATCGGTGGTAAGTTCCATGTATAAGTTTACGTATTAAAATGATTCTTGTTATAATGCTCCATGATAGGTTGACTCAGTCGAGACTAAGGTATAACCTTGGAGACAGCCAAATGATTGTCAATACTAGATCCTCATGATTATCTCATTGAAAAATATAGAAAGAAAACCCACCATGGAAAATTATTTCCATGGAGACATGGCTTCGTTTGGGCCATGCATCACAAGATTTAAAAGAGTCCTCTCCAAAACCTAGCTCATTATCTTCCCTTGCCTTCAGGCACTTGTCCATCTTCAGTGAAATCACCAGCCACTCTATCACTTGTGATATGCTCCAACTGTCTTTAGCTTACTCCTCTCTGGTTAGTTGTCCAACAGCACCAAAATGAAGGCCGTTCCATAGTGTTTATGTTTATCATGTGTTACTCGCTCTCCTTTTAGCTTTTCTCTGCCTCAATTGCTTAAACTCGAACCCTTGACTGTATCAGTCCTTACTAATCTCCTTCAGTTTACCACTACGGGGTGGTTCCTCTTTCAGAGTATCGTGGCTTGAGTTGCACTGTAAACTATGTGTTATTTGGATAGAATAACATCACGGCTTTTAGGGTTTTACCCTATCCACCGAATAACTAGGGTTCTCTGCTGTCAGTGGTTGATCAAGTATTGTAACGCTGTTTCTTTCTGCAGCTGAATGACAGACTTCTTGCTCGTGCTGGTCATTGGTCGCTGATCACTGCATTGCTGGTTAGCTACGTTTCAAAGTCAAGGTAAGAAATATATTAATTGTTTCTTTTAATGATAATAAATATTTTCTTGTTTATAACTCTTTGCCTTTGATATAAAGCTAACAGCCGGTTGTATAATGGTTTTGCAGGTACAACTTACCTCTCTTCTCTGTCTATGCAGTGAGTTCAAGGTTATGGCAATAAGAGGCCATGGTAAGCCCTGGTTTTTCCATGGCTCATCCACCTTGTGCAAACCCTTATGGGGTAATAAGGGTTGGATGTTGCGGCCTAAAAGACCCTCATGGTTTTTGGTTGTTTGTTCACTATTTTTCACAGCTTTATTAAGACCCTAGCTTTACTGCAGGGATCTCCAGCTTCGGCCATGAGTGTATATTTTGGTCTTGTAAATATTACTATGTTTTAAAGTAAAAGAACAGGCTGTAAGCCTCCATAAGTAATTTATCAGTACGGCCATGGGTTATTATTACTGAACTAGGTTTTACAGTCATTACTTTTGTATATTTTGAATGAATAGGGTTTTTACCCTAATTTGACAATGAAGAAGAATAACTCCGTTCCTTTTTCTTGTAAAAATTACTGTTAAGTTGAAATGTGCTTCTGCAATGTTAGGGTTACTAGTTATATTTATAGTATGTAAATAAGCTCGATAAAAGAGCATCCTGCACTTGTGTTATTTATTTCCTACACAAAATGCATTTAATTTGTTTACTGTTAAAATAATATTATTAGGGTTTCTGTACCTGGTTTATAATTTGACTTTATTGTTTATAAGAATTTGTAATTATTGATGTATAGTTTATACCCTTTAATGATATAGGGTTTTTATGCATTTCTTTTTACAATAATTTTAAGTACTGTCAATATACATGTAGCCCAGACAGTATAATTAGTTCTGGAATATACTTATAGTAATAAGAACACTACTTTATATTAATAGTAATAATATTCCTATATTTCATAAATAAAGTACATTATTACTAATATAATAACTATATTATCTCTCTGTGATTACTATAGCCTCTATATTAATATCCTTAGTTTATTTTATAAGTATATCGAAAAATAGTACTTGTTATTTAATTCTTGTAAAATTTTATGCTATACTCTCTAAGTTCTTTTGTAATTAATTTGTCTTATTAGCTATGATATTTCTTTACATATAAAGAATTTAATTAACTCTATCTAGAGTCTATCTCATAAGCATAGATAGTAACATTTAATCATACTCTAAAAATAAAAGGAATAACAGTTCTAGAAACTGTTTGAGCTCAGTCCCAATAAAAGAAGGAAAATAACGAAATGACTACATCACAAAACACACATAAAATCTAGACCAGATTGGTTTGACAGTAGTATTTCTTCATTATATAACTATTCTTACTTTCAGTTTATTATTAAACATATAGTAGTGAAGTTATTCTAATCTGGAAGAAAGAAACTGTAAGGGATAACAGTAGGTACATCTATTTTAATCCTACTCTTCTATTCGTTCTTTACAAATAATAGAATTTCTGAAATATAAAATACTGTACAAGGAAAAATAGTTTTTAACTATAATCTCATACAATTGTCAGTAAAATATCTTGTCTGAAATTAGGTAAGAAACAATATATTATTCAGCAATCTCATCATGCTATCCTTATTTAAATTTACCCCTGTGCTGGAGTACGGTATGGTAAACCCAGATGTGGAAAAACACAGTGGGTCTTTATTCTTCATCAACAGATTCTATTACTGATAAACTAAAAACATTTACATCACTAACAAGTAAAATATTTATATCATAACTACATACATAACATTCAACCATTCATAGTTATTAAAACATAGATAGTCAAGTGACAGAACCTGTTCGAACTGGGACAACAACAGCAATGGGAGGCCGTTCCTCCCTACCAATTCCTGGAGAGTGCTCAAACAGTGACTCCTCAGGACCCCCGAGCTTGCTCTGGTCTCCCTGGCTAGAACTAGGTGCAGCAATAGTCAGATACCAGTCTTCAAACTTAGTATTAATCCAGAACTTATCAGTAAGTTCTCCCAGCTAACAAGCTGTAAAACCAAGTTACTGCAGCAATCCTCTCAGAACAACTTCCTTACTGTTTTCCCTTTTTCCCCAAATGAATTTCCTGAATAGAATTCCACCTAAATGTTTCTTCTCTGGAAAAATATCTGAGCAGCCTCAACTCTATTCATTGGGTACTTTTAAAAGATTGCCTAGGTCTTTTTGGGTTAGTTGTCATTTAATGAGCCACCTACTCTGATCCCACTTTCTTGGGGGATCATGACCCCAAATATAGGGAAGTTTCTACCTGCAACTTAGGAAGTGTCTGAGGATGCTGCCACTTGTCTTTTTCCCTCCACCTAGTTCCATCCACCAGTTTGACCAGTAACCTCTTTTTAACAGCTCTCCCATGCTGTTGTCTCCACAATTTATTTATTAATAATAAAATATTATGAATTACATTCCACTTCCGTTGACTCTGCTGAGTCATCAGTTCCTACTTAGCATTAAATTTAACATAATGTCCCAGGAATCTAATTAAAACAATATAACATTATTTTACAAAATTGGGGTATGTGACATACACACCCCCTTAAAATGTAACATCATCCTCGATGTTACTTATTCTTCATCCTATGCAACCTCCTAGAATAGATTCAGGTATGCTTCTCGCATCTTACTTTCTAGTTCCCAAGTAGCTTCTTCAGGACTAAGCTGCTTCCATTGCACCTTCAACTGTCCAATTGTGCAGTTCCACAGAGTAATTTCCCTCCTCCCGAGGACACAGTCTAGTTCCACCAGAACTTCTCCTTCTGGTTCCACCTGTACAACATTCCAATCGATCACATGAGTAGCATCATGAACATACTTTTTTAGAATAGAAATATGAAAACATTATGCACTTTCAAGTTAGGTGGTAACGCTAGCTGATATGCAACTTGACCAATTCTGGATAAAATTTCAAACGGACCACAGTAACGTGGTGCTAGCTTTGCACAACTCCCCAGTCTTAGAGATATTTTCTTTGGTATTACCTTTATAAACACATGCTCACTCACCTAGAACTCTTTGGGAGTTCTTTTTAAATATGCTTGGCTCTTTTGCCGATCTTGTGCTACCTTCAAATTTTCTTGCACTTGTTTCACAATCTGTTCCATTTCCTTCAATAATTCTAGTCCTAACACTAATCTATCTACTGGATTATTCCAGGAGATAGGAGTGTTGCATTTACGCCCATACAAAATTTCAAATGGACTGAACTTAGCTGATGACTGATAGTTTTTATTGTATGCAAACTCTGCTAAATGCAAGTAGTCTTCCCACTTACCTGGCTGATCTTTAACATACATCCTTAACAAATCTTCCAGCACCTGATTCACTCTTTCTGTCCGCCCATCTGTTTGAGGATGGAAGGAGGTGCTGAAATTCAGTGTTGTATTTAATCCCTTAAACAAGGATTTCCAGAAATTCCCTGTGAATTTAGGATCTCTGTCTGAAATGATAACCTTCGGTACACCATGTAGCCAAAAAATCTGCTTTAAGAAAATGTCAGCTATGTTTGTAGCCTTGTAAGTAGTTTTAACAGGAATGAAATGTGCTGCTTTACTTAATTTATCTACCACCACCATAATTGAATCATTCTGATTCTGATTTCCGGGCAATCCAGTAATAAAATCCAAGTTGATTACTTCCCATTTCCAACTAGGAATAGTCAAAGGTTGCAGTAAACCAGCTGGATGCTGGTGTTCAATTTTCACTTGTTGACAGTCCAAACATCTAGCTATGTATTCAGCTACTTCAGATTTCATATTAGGCCAGAAATATTCTTTTCTTAACATGGTTACAGTCTTTTGGTAGCCTAGATGTCCTGAGTAAGGTTTTTTATGAACTTCATCCAGAATCAACAATTTAACCTTAGGCACATTAGGCACATACAGTCTGTCCTTAAACAATAAAAATCCATCTTTATTTAGACTATAACATTTTATTAAGCTTTCTGTAGGTTCTTCTTTAGCTGTAATTTGTAATTTTTGATAAATTTCATCATGTTTTACCCCTTCTGTAAGCTATTCATTTAAATCAGAAGCATAAGTGCTGATTGTTGCTGTAAAGTTTAGCTTTGCATTTCTGCTCAAAGCATCAGCCACCTTATTTTCTTTTCCTTTTATGTATTGGATTTCAAAATCATATTCACTCAAGAAGGCCAACCACCTTGCTTGACTTGCATTTAAGTTGGGCTAATTTAAAAGGTATTTCAGACCCTTATTATCAGTCATTAAAATAAACTTTCTGCATATTAAGTGGTGTCGCCACATTTTTAAGGCATGTATAATAGCAGCAAGTTCTAAATCATAAGTTGCATAATTCTTTTCGTGGATCTTTAACTTCCTGGACTCATAGGCAATGACATGCCCATCTTGAGTTAGCACATCACCTAAACCATCATTACAAGCATCGATGCATACCACGAAGTCCTTATTGGGATATGTTATTCTTAGAATAGACGTAGTTGTTAATAAGGTTTTTAATTTCTTAAAACTTTCTTCACACTTTAGGTTCCAATCGAATTTCTTGCCTTTCTTTTGCAAAGAAGTGATTGGATTAGCTATTTTTGAAAAGCCTTCAATGAATCTCTGGTAATAACCAGTAATTCCCATGAATGACCTAACATCTGTTACATCCTTTGGAACTGGCCAATCTTCGATTGCCTGAATCTTTTCAGGATTGACTGAAATCCTTTCCTTAGTCACTACATGAACTAAGTACTGGATTTCATCCTTAAAGAAGCCACACTTGCTAAACTTCGCGAAGAGCTGTTGCTCTCACAACTCTTGTAGAACTATCCTCAGGTGTTCTTTATGTTCTTCTTCATTTTTAGAGTAAATTAAGATGTCATCGATAAACACGACAACAAATTTATCTAAGTATTTATGCATTATATTATTCATTAAGCACATAAAGATAGTTGGGGCGTTGGTAAGCCCAAATGGCATTATGACAAATTCGTAATGTCCATACCTCGTTCTAAAGGCTGTCTTAAAAATATCTTCATCTTTTATTCTTACCTGATGATATCCTGACCTCAGGTCTATCTTTGAGAACACTGTAGCTCCACGTAGTTGATCAAATAGATCATCTATGCGGGGCAACGGATATCTATTTTTAATAGTCATCTTATTTAGTTGACGGTAGTCTATGCATAATCGCATAGTTCCATCTTTCTTTTTGACGAAGATGACTGGTGCTCCCCAAGGGGACACACTGGGTCGAATGTACTTCTTATATATTAACTCTTTTAACTGTGATTTTAGTTCATTGAGTTCTAAAATATTCATACGATACGTAGCTTTCGATCTAGGTACAGCACCTGGCACCAGCTCAATAGTGAAATCGAGTTCCCTCCTAGGAGGTAATCCTGGAATTTCCTCTGGAAAAACATCAATAAATTCATTTAAAACAGGAATGTCTTCTATTTTTAACTTATGTTTTTTAGACTTACTTGCCTCATATGTAATGGTTACAGCATAGGATTTACACCCTTTCCAGACTACTCTTTTAAGTTGTAAAGCAGAAATTTGCCTAATTACAGTTTTCCTAGGAATACCCTTCACCTTTACTGGTGGTTCATTATCATTTACGCAGGTAAAGGTTTTATCATAACAGTTTAAAACTACCTTATGCTGCTCTAACCGATCCATACCAATTAGTAAATCATACGAGCCAAGTGGCAAAACATTAATCTTAACTGTAGTTTTAAAATCATCCATAAGTAAAGCACATTCTTTCACATAACAGGTTACTTTCCTTTTTTCCCCTGTGGCTAATTGAACTAACTAGGAACTATCAAACTTTTCAACCGACAATTTACACTTTTCCACTATCTGAGGTGCAATGTAGCTAAGGCTATCCCCTGGATAAATTAAAATGGTTACAGAAGTTTGGTTAACCATACCTTCTACTTCCACCATGGAAGTCTGATAATCAGCTTGGCGATTCTCCAACACTGCATTTATTCTAGGCATAGTCCTTGCAAGTTCTCCAACGGTCATTTCATCCTACATAGTGTGAATATTGCTGGTTGACTTTTTCTGGTTTGGGCAAACTGAGGCATAATGCACGCCATTACATTCCCATCACTTAACAGGCTCCTTCCGTTCAAAATTCTTAGTGAAATTCCCATGATTGTTTGCAGCTTCCTTGCCTTTAAAATTACTGGAATTATTAGAATTATTAGAAGCACCATTTCTATTTCCCTGGAAGTTCTTACTATTAGAATAATTTCTGTTCTTATTATTCTTGAAATTCTTCTGGGGTACAAATTCATTTTTCTTGAACTCAGGCTGACTGTTGTTTTTCTTAGCCTTCCAATTGGCTATGCCTTCTTTCTTCTTGTTCTGTTCAAAACAGAAATTAGCCTTCCGCATAGCTTCCTCCAGAGTCTTCGGATTATCATACTCGATTCTGTCCTTGATGTGATATGGCAGACAGCTAAGAAACCGCTGCACTTTAGGATTCTCATCAACTAAATAAGGTACATACCTCAACAAGCTTAAGAATTTACTGTTTAAATCCTTCATAGTCATGGATCCTAACTTTAATTCGTAAAATTATTTATCTCTTTCTTCATAATATTGTTTGGACAGAAATTTCTTCTTGAAGTACCTTTTAAAGGTACCCCAATTAACTTCTTTTTCTTTGATCCCCTTGACTCTTTTCAAATCTTGCCACCATATGTTTGCTTTTCCAGAGAGATTATAAATTGCCATTCTCACCTTCAGCTGATTTGAATAGTTGTATATCTGAAAATATTTCCTCATCCTGGATAACGAGGACTCTGCTTCCTCCCCTTTTTCAGTCTCTCCGTTGAAATTTGGGGGCTTTATTTCTTTTAACTCCCCGGAAATCTCTTCATATGGTCTATACTTCTTCTCTGTCATACAAATAAGCCTCACTACTGTCACTAGTAGTGTAATAAATTTGTTGTTCCTTGAACCCTTTAGATGATGAACTGCTTTCAGCTTTAGCCAGCTTCATCTTTTTAGATCCTTTCTAATGGATAGCTTCCTCAGATTTAGATCTTTTGCTCCTCCCTTCAGTCTGAAATTTTTCCATCAAAATTTGGTTCAACTCTTCTTGATTCTTCAAAATCCTTTCATTGTCCTTCTTGACTGATTCCATTTCAGTCTTCAAATCCTTTATAGTCTGCATCAGCTCTAAAGAGTGTGCAGTTACCTCTTCTAACATAGCTTCTCTGGACATTTGTCTTGTCTCGGTGTTTGGAGACTCCTCCTTAGCATATTCTCCTAGCTTCTCCATACCTTCCTGTTAGATTCATAAAAAGAAATTTTCTTTTCTTTACATAAAACAGAATATAGGTTAGTATATTATTTTTACTATTCTATGGAAACTAGTTGGGCTGCATCAAGGCCTAGTATTTCAACCATGCTCTGATACCACATGTCAAAACCCCAAAATTTCCGAAAAATTTAAAATTTTTAAATTTGCATATCATTAACATAAATGTAGTTAACTAAACATTTATTTAGTTATAAACTACCACATTCCTTATCTGAATTTATCTGTTGGTTATGTTTAGCAGTAGAACAGTTCTTTTCAGTTTACTAACTTTGTTTTCTTTTCGTCCACAAGGTGTGACTGTCATGCAAAACTGGGCTTACTTAGCTTTCAAGCTAATGCAGACGTTTTCCTGTTCTTAAAGACTACAGGTAAGAAGTTCGGTTGGTAGCTTGTCGAAATTCTAAAGTGTTTATAAATACCAGTACGTTGCAAAAATAAAAGTTCAAATAGGAAGATAAATGCTAAACAATTTTTCAATACTTACTAAGGTAAAGTTCCATAACTATCCATCATTCTAGTGGAAGTAACTTTATGATTCTTTAAGGATTACTGTGCTATTCGATATTCATCATAAATGCCCAGTATTAAAAGAATCCAATTAAACTCCTTGCAACATAAAGTAGAAAAAGGTAGAGTTATAGAATTTACAGTTTACCTTCCAAGTGCACACATACACTTACATTGTAATGTTCATTTATAAGAGGTTACGTACCATTGTTTCCAAAACTAAGTTTATTTCTTAGTCAGATAGATGACTTACTATAATAGGTTTTGATTCCTAAACCTTTTGTATCAAATAAGTGGACCTGTACTTAGTGGCTACTATTTTTAATGGACTGTAGAACTGAATCATTAGTCTAACAAATACGATGACAATTCTTAAATGAAGAGATTTAAAAGCTTAACTCTTATATGTTACCATTGCTTGGTTAAGAGTCTTTATTCTAGACAAAACAATATCAAATTAAATGTTATTATTTTCTTTGTATTACTTACCAATTTCTATTCTTAGGAAATTATGATGAAACCAAGGGGTTAACATTACTATCCCTAAACTTACCATCGTCGATTTTACAACACCCTTGATATCATTCATTAGTATAATTTATACTTAAAATATAGAGTTTAAGTAATTACTTGCGTTGAGTATTATTCTTCCCTAAGCATATATACTATACTTTCCATCTACAGTAATTTACGAAACTTATTTCTTTTAATATTGCAAGAGTTAAAAGACATACTAGTTACTCCCTAGTGGAAAGGGCATGAATAAGACCAAATCGTAAAGGATTTAAAAGAAATACTTAAATAAATCTTTAGGTTATACATTCCAATTTTATACATAAGATTATATCATGCACTTACTACTATAGATATAATATACTCTTAACCAATGTTATTAGGTAAAAGCATCATGTTATAAGGTTCTAGATTTCAAAGTCAAATACCTTCACGATGAATATAGGGTTATATCCTGTTTTCATTGCATAGATGATAATATATATTGTAACATATTGTAATGATTTATTAAAATATTGCATCGGTGGTAAGTTCCATGTATAAGTTTACGTATTAACATGATTCTTGTTATAATGCTCCATGCTAGTTTGACTCAGCTGGGACTAAGGTATAACCTTGGAGACAGTCAAATGATTGTCAATACTGGATCCTTGTGATTAGCTCATTGAAAACTATAGAAAGAAAACCCACCGTGGCAAATTATTTGCATGGAGACGTGGCTTCGTTTGGGCCATGCATCGCAGGATTTAAAAGAGTCCTCTCCAAAACCTAGCTCATTATCTTCCCTCGCCTTCGGGCACTCGTCCATCTTCAGTGAAATAACTGGCCGCTCTGTCACTTGTGATATGCTGCAACTGTCTTTAGCTTACTCCTCCCTGGTTAGTTGTCCAACAGTACCAAAATGAAGGCCGTTCCATAGTGTTTCTGTTTATCATGTGTTACTCGCTCTCCTTTTAGCTTTTCACTGCCTCAATTTCTTAAACTCGAACCCTTGACTGTATCAGTCCTTACTAATCTCCTTCAGTTTACCATTACAGCAGTGGTTCCTCTTTCAGAGTATCGTGGCTTGAGTTGCACTGTAAACTATGTGTTATTTGGATAGAATAACATCATGGCTTTTAGGGTTTTACCCTATCCGCCGAATAAATAGGGTTCTCTGCTGTCAGTGGTTGATGAATTATTGTGACGCCGTTTCCTTCTACAGCTGAATGACAAAATTCTTGCTCGTGATGGTCACTGGTCGCTGATCGCTGCACTGCTGGTTAGCTACGTTTAAAAGTCAAGGTAAGAAATACATTAATTGTTTCTTTTAATGATAATGCATATTTTCTTGTTTATAACTCTTTGCCTTTGATATAAAGCTAACAGCCGGTTGTATAATGGTTTTGTAGGTACAACTTACCTCTCTTCTCTGTCTACGCAGTGAGTTCGAGGTTACGGCAATAAGAGGCCACGGTAAGCCTTGGTTTTTCCATGGCTCATCCACCCTGTGCAAACCCTTATGACGTAATAAGGGTTGGCTGTTGCGACCTAAAAGACCCTCATGGTTTTTTGTTGTTTGTTCGCTATTTTTCACAACTTTGTTAAGACCCTAGCTTTACTGCAGGGATCTCCAGCTTCAGCCGTGAGTGTATATTTTGTTCTTGTAAAAATTACTGTGTTTTAAAGTAAAAGAACAGGCTGTAAGCCTCCATAAGTAATTTCTCAGTACGACCGTGGGTTATTATTACTAAACTCAGCTTTACAGTCATTACTTTTGTATATTTTGAATGAATAGGGTTTTTACCCTAATTTGACAGTGAAGAAAAATAACTCCTTTCCTTTTTCTTGTAAAAATTACTGTTAAGTTGAAATGTGCTTCTGCAATGTTAGGGTTACTAGTTATATTTATAATATGTAAATAAGCTCGATAAAAGAGTATCCTGCACTTCTGTTATTTATTTCCTACACAAAATGCATTTAATTTGTTTACTGTTAAAATAATATTATTAGGGTTTCTGTACCTGATTTATAATTTGACTTTCTTGTTAATAAGAATTTGTAATTATTGATGTATAGTTTATACCCTTTAATGATATAGGGTTTTTATGTCTTTCTTTTTACAATAATTTTAAGTATTGTCAATATACTTGTAGCTTAGACAGTATAATTAGTTCTAGAATATACTTACAGTAATAAGAACACTACTTTATATTAATAGTAATAATATTCCTATATTGCATAAATAAAGTACATTATTACTAATATAATAACTATATTATCTCTCTGTGATTACTATAGCCTCTATATTAATATCCTTATTTTATTTTATAAGTATATCAAAAAATAGTACTTGTTATTTAATTCTTGTAAAATTTTATGATATACTCTCTAAGTTCTTTTGTAATTAATTTGTCTTATTAGCTATGATATTTCTTTACATATAAATAATTTAATTAACTCTATCTAGAGTCTATCTCATAAGCATAGATAGTAACATTTAATCATACTCTAAAAATAAAAGGAATAACAGTTCTGGAAACTATTCGAGCTCAATCCCAATAAAAGAAGGAAAATAATGAAATGACTACATCACAAAACATACATAAAATCTAGACCAGATTGGTTTGACAGTAGTATTTATTCATTATATAACTATTCCTAATTTCATTTTATTATTAAACATATAGTAGTGAAGTTATTCTAATCTGGAAGAAAGAAACTGTAAGGGATAATAGTAGGTACATCTATTTTAATCCTACTCTTCTATTCGTTCTTTACAAATAATAGAATTTCTGAAATATAAAATACTGTACAAGGAAAAATATTTTTTAACTATAATCTCATACAATTGTCAGTAAAATATCTTGTCTGAAATTAGGTAAGAAACAATCTATTATTCAGCAATATCATCATGCTATCCTTATTTAAATTTACCCCTGTACTGGAGTACGGTTTGGTAAACCCAGATGTGGAAAAACACAGTGGGTCTTTATTCTTCATCAACAGATTCTATTACTGATAAACTAAAAACATTTACATCACTAACCAGTAAAATCTTTATATCATAACTACATACATAACATTCAACCATTCACAGTTATTAAAACATAGACAATCAAGTGATAGAACATATTTGAACTGGGACAACAACAACAATGGGAGGCCGTTCCTCCCCACCAATTCCTGGAGAGCACTCAAACAACAACTGCTCAGGACCCCCGAGCTTGCTCTGGTCTCCCTGGCTGGAACTAGGTGCAGCAATAGTCAGATACCAGTCTTCAAACTCTGTATTAATCCAGAACTTATCAGTAAGTTCTCCCAGCTAACAAGCTGTAAAACCAAGTTACTGCAGCAATCCTCTTAGAACAAATTCCTTACTATTTTCCCTTTTTCCCCAAATTAATTTCCTGAACAACATTCCACCTGAATGTTTCTTCTCTGGAAAAATATCTGAGCAGCCTCAGCTCTATTCATTGGGTAATTTTAAAAGATTGCCTAGGTCTTTTTGGGTTAGTTGTCATTTAATGAGCCACCTGCTTTGATCCCACTTTCTTGGGGGATCATGACCCCAAATATAGGGAAGTTGCCACCTACAACTTAGGAAGTGTCTGAGGATGCTGCCACTTGTATTTTTCCCTCCACCTAGTTCCATCCACCAGTTTGACCAGTAACCTCTTTTTAATAGCTCTCCTATGCTGTTGTCTCCACAATTTATTTATTAATAATAAAATATTCTAAATTACATTCCACTTCTGTTGACTCTATTGAGTCATCAGTTCCTACTTAGCATTAAATTTAACATAATGTCTCAAGAATCTAATTAAAACAATTTAACATTATTTTACAAAAATGGGGTATGTGATAGTTTGAATAAAGATCTTAATGCTTTGTTGTTTATGATTGTGTTTGAGTAAGCGTTAGCCAGGAACCACCCCTGATTGCTGAGAAGGCCCCTCATCAACCAGAGGTTTCTTTTCTTATTTATTTATTTCATCTTTTCTATTGTTGTTAGTTTAAATTCCAGTTTGTTTTATTATTTCATTTATTTCCTGTAAATGCAATTTTATTTCTGAAATTAGACAGTTAATTGTGCACATAGTTTTCTTTCAAATTTACTTTGAGTCCTTTCATTTCCAATTTATGGTTCAGTATTTGCAATTAAATAGAATCGAATTTCAGTTCTGTTTATTTCCTTTCTGTTCCAAGTTTATGCAATTTGAATTTCAGTTTGTTTATTAACATGCAATGATTTATTTATGTTCATGAATTTATTTAAGTTCATTTCATTGTTCAATTTGTTTAATAAGTAGGTTTACTTGTTGTCTTTATGCATTAGATTTACATCTACATGAATTCAGCTGAAGATTAGATCATTTAGGTTAATTTATGTCATTTTAACTGTGCAGACTATCATTCAGATAGCCTGTTTAAACTGTCATTCAACCACCCCTTTCAGAGCTATAGTGTAGTCTATCATTAAGTCCATAGTTTTGTTTTTAGTGTTTTTAATGTGTTTTGAGATTGTTTTCAGTTCTGTTTATTTAATGTTTGAAGTATGCTTTGACTGAGATAGTTATATGATAGTTTTATTTAACATTAAAGTTAAATTGGATGGTTTTAGGTTTTTTATTAAAAGTTACCTTACTTCTTTTTTGCCTTGAATATGTGTAAATCTATTTTATGTTTTGTTTCTTGAATTTTGTTTCTGATTTCTCTTTACTAATGTATTTTTTTTGTTTATGGTTTTGTATTGATTTATCTGTTTGCCTGTGAAATTCAGCATTATATGTGTTATCCTTAGTATGTTTCTAGGTTATTCTTTTTTTATTGTGTGATTACTGAAAGAGACTTGTAGGACAGAATTCAAAGATATTCCTATTAAGTTTTCTACTTGTTTCTTTTTATTTAATTTTCTTTATTAAGTTTTCTACTTGCTTATTAATTAGGTCTTCCTAATTACATCATAGTTTCCAATTTAAGGATTAGTTGTTAATAGTATCTTTTTCAGTTTAAAGTTATTTACTTATAGAATAAATTGTGAATTATTTAGTTTAATATTTTGTTCCGGTTTAATTACCTTAATAATTGAATTCTTAGGAGTTTGACTCGGTTTTTCATTTTGAAATATCTTCAATCTTTTGTTTGTTAAAATATTTCCATGACACCATAGGAACCCCTCTACCTTCACATATATTTTATTTCAACTCTAATCCTACCAACCCCAGTTGATAATTAAATATGAGGTGAATTATTCTAGACGTTATAACACACCCAACACATGCATTGGGTGTGTAGTTGGGAAGCATCCAGAGTGAAGCTATGAGAAGGGGATGGCAAAGAGAGCCACACAAGCACTTGGGTTGGTACATTCATATCATATTGGTCCTCTTCCCACTCCATCATATGGTGGATCAAGGTATGTACTTACATTTATTGATGATTATTCAAGATTCTGCTGGGTGTGCTTCCTCAAATTAAAGTCTGAAGTTTTTGAGCAATTGATGATTTGGAAGGCATTGGTAGAAAATCGGAGTGGGAATAATATTAAGATCCTAGGAACTGATAATGGGAAGGAGTATGTAAACAAAAACCTACAGCACCTTTTTGAGGAATGTGGCATCCAAATGCAACATTCAACTCCTTACACACCACAACAAAATGGTGTGTCAAAGAGGAAGAATAGATCTCTCAAGGAGATGGCCACCTGCATGATTGAAGCGAGGTATCTAAGTCCCAATATATGGGATGAAGCCATTAATTATTCTACACACATACAAAACATATAATTCCACAAATCAATAAATGGAAAAACTCCTAACGAGGCATGGTTTGGCCATAAACAAAATGTCTCAAACTTCAAGATTTTTGGATCTAGAGCATGGGCTCAAATCCCTTCTGAAAAGAGGAAGGCCTTGCAGCCACAAAGAAAGGAATGCATCATGGTTGGGTATGGTGAGGATACAAAAGGTTACAAAGTCTTTGACACTTCCACACTCAATACATTTTTTGAAATAAGTGTGCAATTCAAATAGGAACCAATACCAGATTTTGAGCTTGCACCAGGGGAATTCTCTTTTCTTCAACAGTTTGATGATGTAAGTGATGATTCATACTCTTATTTTTATGATATTCCTGAATATTATATGGCTATATATGATATTTATTTATATGAGTGACCATCAAGGTCCAAGTGGGCTGAAAAAATCATACAAGCTGCAGGGGAATTGGCTGGAAATCCCCAAGAGCCTAGGAAGACTAGCTCTCAAACTAGTAATGCTTCCTTTGCAAGTGATAGTGCTCTTTTTGAGCACTGTTATATGCTGATTGGATATTATATACAGACATATCATCAATATTTTAATGACCCAATATGGCAAACATCAATGGAAGAAGAGTTCCATTCTCTCCAAGAGAATGAGACATGGGAATGGTTCCTCTTCCTCCCAAGAGGAAGCTTGTTCAATGCAAGTGGATATTTCGAACCAAAATTGCTGTTGATGGTTCAGATGTGAAATAAAAATAAATATTAGTTTCTAATATCTACTCTCAATTCCATGGTTTGGATTATACCGAGACCTTTGCACCAATTTCAAAGATGGACTCCATAAGGCTAGTTCTAGCAATTGTAGCTGGTAAGGGTTGGCAAGTGCACCATATGGATGTCAAGAGTGCATTTCTACATGGAGATATATAGGAAGAGATATACATGTAGAAACATAAATTTTTCCAATAGGATCCTTCACTTGTTTTCAGGTCGAATAAATCACTCTATGGATTCAAGCAAGCCCCCAGGGATTGGTATGCTAAAATGGATGCTTTCTTGCTCTCTATTGGTTTCACTAGATGCAAATCAGATCCTACTGTATATTTGCAGAAACATGATGGTAATTTGAAGGTTATTGTTATTAATGTTGATGACCTTCTAATTACATGAAGCTGCACCACTTCAATTGGTTCAATTAAGGCATCTCTGCACAGTCAATTTGCCATAACCGATCTAGGATTGCTAAGGCAATTTTTGTGTTTGGAAATTGAGCAAAGTGAAAGGGGCATCATGATGAGTCAACCAAAGTATGAGTAAAACCTTAAAAGTAAGTTTAACATTTATTACTGTAAGGAATAGAGGTCTCCCTTTCTTTTTGGCATCAAATTGCATGAATTTGGCAATTCTCGATTGGTAGATTTTACACTCTACATGCAACTAGTTGGCATCTTGCTCTATCTTACACATACAAGACCATATTTATCTTATTTTGTAAGTGTTATAGAAATACATATGTACAAGAAACATGAGCTCCACTAGAAGGAAGCCAAAATAATTCTCCAGTATGTCCATGGCACAAAGAATTTTAGGGTGCACTATTCAGCTAGTGCTTCACTTCAACTGGCTGGGTTTTCCTGATTCAGATTGGACTGGAGATCCCACTGACAGAAAACCAACTTCATTTTTTTTATTTATTCTTATTGAAGGTCCCATTTTCTCATCAAATAAGAAGCAACAAACCATTTCACTTTCATCAGCAGAGGCCAAGTACAAGGAAACAATCAATGCAACTACACAGTGTGTTTGGTTGCAGGGTATTCTTTGGGAATTTGCTATCATAATTGATTCTCCTACCAAAATTTGTGTGGACAATAAAAGTGCCATCAAAATATATATTGATCCAGTTCAGAGCTGATGGACAAAGCATATTGAGATCCGTATGCACTACATCTGAGGATTAGTGCATGACAAGGTGATTTCACTGCAGTATTGCCATCCATCGAGTAAACTACTGACATTTTCACCAAGAATTTCACAGAGAATACCTTCACTTACCTGATATATTTTCTTAGGTTTAGTGATGGATGGTGAATTTCTACTATTTGTTGCAGGTTTCATCCCCATGTCCATTCTTGAGGGAAGGTTTTGTCCCATGTGGTTTTTCTTCTTTTCTTCACTTCATATGAACAAATAAAATTTATGATTTATGTAATTGAGGTGACTTGATCCTTTGTTTCCAAGGAATCTTTCATTTTATGTGTTGTACTAAGTTTTTGGTTAAGGGAGGGTGTTAGAATAGTAATCCAACCCCTTAGTACCTTAGTTTAACTCCTTAGTCAATTTTATTTCATTTTGCATTAATACACTATGGTTTTGGGCTTAGGGTGCTTAGTTGGAAAAATAAGCAGCTAAATTGGTGCATTCACACCCACATGAGTGCTCCATCTCAGTCAACCATCCACATGTACACCATCATCATTGCTGGTGCACTCCCATTCATTGAATGTGGACAGTTTGGTTGACTAGGGGCGTTAGAAGTGTATTTTTTCCTATTTTGTGTTGATTTGGTGCATTTAATGTCACCTAGAGCCTCTAACCCACCTATTTTTCCACACCCATGAAATCCAAGGTGTTATGATTACCCCATGTAACCTCATCCACGTCCAAACAACAATTTGTGTCCATTTGGGATGATTTGGAGCATGTTTGGCCCACCTAAGGGGGGATTGAGGCCAATTTGGCCAACTTCACTTGTGCAGTCACATTGGGATTACAAATAATCAACAAACACTTATGATGTAACATAAAATTGTTACTAACATGTTTTTATGTTAGACAATCAAAATGTAACCTGTTTCTGTTCACATTGCATGTGTAAATTGTTTCTCGTTTAATGGGTTTTTGCTAGTTTTGCACCAAATTCAATTTGTGAGTTTCTCTAAAGATCCTATATCATGTTATAGATCAAAATTATCATAGGTACAATCATTAAGAAAGGATAAAAACTCAAGTGATGGCCAATAAAGGAAGCTAGTAAGAAGTTTCTCAAGCTCTAGATCAGTATGCATAGAATGAGGGTAAGACAATGAAATTAAGGAGGTAATGCCTAAATAACGTCTGAAAGTTTTTCAAAATTCTAAGTATTATAATTTTTATAGGTCGCTTGGGTTCAGTCTTCTTCCTATTGGCTATGTGTTTCTAGCATTACCAAATGAGAGAAGATAGTAGGCCAGGGAATTTAGGTTTATCCTACACAATAGGGATGTCTGGAAGGAGATGATAAAGTATCTAGATCATTTGTGGAGTAGTGAAATATGGTGTATAAAGATGATATTTTAAGTTATCTTTATGAAAATTGTAATGGTGATTATCTATACATTCTTGGTCTCTCAAAAGTAGGGATTGCAAATAGAGACTATTAAAATATGTAGTAAACCATAAGGTTATAGGAGTGGAATTGATATTACTTCATTATGAAGTAGTAGAAAATTGAAATTAAGGGATTAATAATATTTCAAGACTTTTGAGACTATGCATACTATGTTTACATATATCCATTGGACATTGTGATGAACATTTTACGACATTTGATCTAAGTTAATTTGAGTTCCTTTGAGATTGAATTTCTAAGGTCGACTCACATAAGATAATATATCATCATGAATTTGGAAAAAGGATAATATTCTACCATGCTCATGTAGACTTCGTAAGAGAACTCTTATGTGTGGAGAACCCTCTAGTGATATTGACCCAAAAATTTTAAATTACAGTATTCTTATATGAAAGGTATCGTGAGGATGAACAAATTTTAGTGTAATTGCATAAGTCTTATGGTGATTGTGTAGTCAAATATATAATAAAATATATTCAAAAAAAAATCCACCTAGGAATAGGGGATACTTGCATTTTAAAGTTGGAAGACATTAAATCTTATATTGAAAGTCCATATTTGGATGTGAGTTAAAGAGGAGTATATTAAAAGATAAGATATCCCTGGAGAGTAAATGATATTTGAAATCATTTTATGATGTTCATTGTTAGGCCTTACTACACTGTTCTTATTTGTCCCTGAGATTTTCTAAAAATAGGTTCAAACTAACCAGGTTGACTAGCTGAAAAGAATGAAATCAGTTTTCATGGAGTTATACAATTCAACAGGGTTACATGGAAAAGTATTGGGATCCTCAAACATCCAGTGCTCATTTTACCCATAGATCCCCCCAAAAATCAAAATTTTAATGACAAACTCTCAAAACTCTAAATTCGTAGCGGCTAAAACCATAGACCCAATTCATGGTCAAGCTCTAATCTATCCTTGTTTCAAAACATGCTCTCATGGTTTGATCGTTGATCTATGCTTATGTGCTATGCTTTTTCTCACTTCTCCCACACTGTTATTTATTTTTTCCATAGCCTTCAATAAAAACACTTTAATCACTATGGTATGAACATGTGGATGTGGCTCACAAATTTTTTTTATGACCTGCTTCATGCTCATGATGAAATGGTATTCAAAATGATAAATTACCAATGATGGTTGTAATTTATCAAATTATGAGTTATGGTACACAAATGGCTAATATTAATATATATGAGAGTTGTGTTGTCAGTAATTTTGCTATTCTACAAACAGATGTTGTTCCTCTAGTCTGAATGGTTCAGATCCAAAACAAATAAGTCACAACAAGGCTGATAGACTTCTCCTACAAACTATAGACACCTGGAATACAATCTTCAGAGATTGATGTGGTTCTTCACCTATGGAAAAATATATCCAAGAAGATACCTTCAAAACACATCAACCACAAAAGATCAAAAGTACCAAAGTATTATCTATAGATCTATATTGGTGACTAAGGAATCCAATAATAAACATGCAAGATTATACATTACAAGTTATATGGGAAGAAAACCAACTTTTCATTGATAAACAATGAAATATTTTTCAACCTATGCCTTAATGTTGATGCACTCCTCCACAAAATCAATGTCTTATCCCCGATAGCTCCAACTTTCTCCTCTATGCTCACTCTTAATGGATCAGGAAAAAATGTCAAAATGGCAGCATGACTTTGCTCTCTCCTCAACCATGGGGTATGAGCCTATTTATATAGGCCTCAAATGGATAGGGATGGTTGATATTTTGGTGGGTGAGGTGGATAGAATATCCCCAAAGCATGGATCGAGATCAACTGACCCAGGTGAATACGGATAAGGATTTCCACGAAGATTTTGATCTAGAAGCTTCGTGAAGTCTCCATTTTTCACCTTTTTTCAAGGGCATGGATCCTGCTCCTTAATGACAGAGCATTGTTAGGAAGAACCGTTCTTCAAAAAAAGAGAAAAGGCAGTGCCACCTCCTATTTTCAACACAACTCAGGAGGTGTTGAAGAAGGTATCTCTCCTAATCTTAAGGGTAGAAGCGGTGCTAGGTTTTTATATGAAAATTTGACATCTAGAGCAAGGTTTTCACTTCAATATTTGGGAATGAGGGAAAACATGGATGTTTAGGATCTTATCACATGTTTATGATGAGATTTGGGTGTAACAAAATTCCCCCAAAAAACATGAGGCTAGAGGGATACGATAGGCGAGAGCTTTGATAGAGCAAGTTATCACTTTGAGGCAAGAATCGGCTTGATCAAAGATCAACATCAATCAGGCATATGCGATACATCAATACTTTTGACTCATGAGAAAATGTGTCTTCACCATGGCTGTATACCAATACAAGAAATATCCATGGGAGAAAATAATGAACATGACTACTAGAATACAACGTAGATCCATGTGATAGAGGACTCAAACTTGGACATAGCTACCAGACATACATTGTATATCTATTTCATACAAACACAAATTTGAGCATAGCCATGACCATATAAATGTGTATCCATGCTGGTACTTCATACAATATTCTCCATCGCAACCTAGGGAGAAAGCTATGAGTGCTTTTCAATTAGATACCCAGGGTCTTCGTCTCATCTTCCACAAAGTATGATTATATCTGTGTTATTACAATGATCTGAAGTCGAACATGGTATAAACCACTTGATTATCGGTCAATGATTTGAACCATTAACAAGTGAGAGGGAGATTACCATTGATGTCAATGATTCCCAAGGTACCCTAGTACAATCTACTGAGTGTGAATAGATGTTTTGATGTTGAACACCCAGTGGAATCTTTAGATCAAAGGTCAATGATGTGAACCTATGTCGAGAGCGAGAGTGCCTATCATTGAGGTATACATATATTAAGGTAGTAAATTTGTTTCTAAGACTATTTCCCGGATGATGAGGTGATGTCGACAGGAATAGTCTTGTTGAAGGAGGTCCATGATGAATCTCACATCGATGACACAAAACTTGGAACAAAGTTCTAGAATGTCATAGATAATGTAACCATAGGAATAACTCAAAACTACTAACATAAAGGTTGTTTTAACTATAGGGGTAAACATTTTACTTTCGATTGAACATTGGGTGGCATGAAAAAATACTTGCAAGCATGACTAGACCAGACAGACACACAATACGATAGTGGACAATGCATTATATTGAAAGGCTCAAAGGAGTGACATGACTCATGAAATGCTTATGTATTTGTAACTTTAGAATGTATTCATCTATGTATCTTATGTATTGTAACCCGAAGTTTATTCTGGGATGTATCTATAATGTAATTGAGTCATATTGTCATGCCCCGATGTTTCGATCGAGAGGATCAATTATGTAAAAAAGTCATGTCAAGTCATAGTGGGTAACCCTCTGATTGTCTAAGGGTTAAAGTCCCCATAGTTCCGGGGCATTAGGGTTATTAGACTCTCCTAGTATAGGTCGGCCCTATTAGGGTTTTAGTCATGTTGGGATTAGTATAAATAGAGAACTGGAGTCTCTATTTATCACACAAGTCATCCACACTCAAGTGTAGCACATAGTTGAGGAAGGAGAAGACACTGGGGCTAGACAAGAAGAAGATTACTGTTGTTGGGAGATCACTTACTGTTTTGGTTCTTTTACTGTTTTGGTGCTGATTCTATCTTTGAGGAAGTTACAGGGTTTTCTCCTTTATGGTTTCCCTGAGGAAAAACACTATGTTCATTATCTCTTGTGTTTGATTGTTATACTTGTTATTCTCTCAGTTAAAGATCCTAATAATGCTAGCTTAAAGTTGAAAAACTAACATGAAAGTGGATCGATTTATAAGTCAGCTAAATACCCAATTGACAAAATGATATGCAGACAAGTTCCATGTTCAAAGGTGAAAAACAAATGCTGTTTATTTGCAAAATAATTCCCTTCCCCTAATTTCCCCATCATGATTGATGAGTGCCTCTTTTATGTTTTTACGATTCCAAAGAGGATAACAAACACTCGTTTTAGCTCATCCAAAGACAAGTTCATTCCCATACATTTTATGAACCTGAGAAAGGAGGGGTTCATTCCCTAAAAAGGGTCTCTTAGTGTTTATTTTAATGAGTCCAGTGAAAGAAAACTCGGTATCATTCATGTTTAGAGAGTCTGAACGAAGATGGAAGAAAACTCCAAAGGGTCCTTTTTCATATGATTTAGTCTCCAGGGCCCGAAAAAGTATAAAATAATACCCAAGAGAACTCTTCTAGTCATGATTGGCTAGAGTGTTCATTTTTCGTAAATAGTCTGTCCGAACCAAAAAAGAGATAACCTATCGTCGAAGAGATGACTCTTCAAATACTTTTATGAGTATGAAGAAGACAAATACTCGACAATATTTTCTTTTCATACTTTTACGAGACTGAAAAGAATCAAAAAAGACTCAAAACTTTGATACTGAGTTCTAAGAGCGTGACCAAAGAGTCATAACAAATGCTTGAGGACTTTTCTATTTTCTGGAAGTGTGAAAAAGTCAAAAACAAACTCCTCCATAGACACTACTATTTATCTTTTCATCCTTGCAAGACCTAAAAAGTCCATTAGCCCCCTAAATATTCGAATAAATGACTTTAAAAATTATATTAAAGGGTGTTTTCATATGACAATGATTTCAAAATATTAATAATAATGTGAAAAACCTAAAAATATATATTTAAAAGCCAATTGAATAGTAAAAACAAGTCATTTTACTATTTACCAATTTGTGAGAGCATTTGGGAGACTTTTGGAGCCAGATCTTCAGTCGAAGATTACAGGAGCATCCACCGTCAAAGCCAGGTAGATGCTAGCACCTTGCTTTTTCACTTTATCATTTCCATTTTTTCTTTGGTTAGGGTTTCAAGGGTCTTTGAATAAGACCTAAACCCAAATTGTGGGCATCGCTCCTGCTCCTTGCGGGATAGGTGGTGCCTGATAAAAACTGCCTCTGTTCAATTTTACTCAGGTGGTGCCACCACACTATGTAAATGGAGGAAAGGCAGTGTCATTCGTGAGGTTGGAAAACTAAGTGGGTAATCCAAAATAAAATTTCCTTGATGATTTTAATGGTTGAATATGATTTTGACTATCACATTTGTTGTTTTTGGTAGGTTTTATTTGGTCAAAAATGGTTATATGGAAAGAACAACAACATGATGATGATGATTCCCTAGATGAGGGAAATGTGAGGTGTATTGATTCTTTGAGAGGTTGTGTCCTCTTGAAGTTTTTCCGCACTTCGAGCATGATATCCCATGAGCGCCTACTAGAGCGTATTCTACATATGTGAAACCCTGAGCAGCAATAATTTTAGGTGGGAGCTCATGAACTGAACATAGAGGTAGAATATATCTACTTTCTGATAGGATTGTCTAGGTGAGGTGCTCATGTTTTATTTACTGGTCCTCGAGGAAGGGACATGACCACCCAGGAGCTAATAAACTATTATTGCATTCTTGGTAGTAGGATGTCGAGGAAGAAGATCCCCATAGAGGAAGTGGTGGATGACACACTCCACACAGTCCTTTTTGTTATGCATAGGCTGGCAGGAAGCCACAGGGTTTATCAGGCCTCTAGGGCACATTTACTATATGCCATTGAAGCTATGGAACCCATTTTCTTTAACTGGGAAGAGGCACTACTTTTGGTTTTCAAGGACCAACTGACTAAATGTTAGCAAGGGGAATTGAAATAGTTTAGTTATGGATCCATCTTACCTTGTTTCTTTTTCGAACGGGTTCCCCACTTGAGGCCCCAAGTGATTTTTATAGAGCTAAGGCCCAAAGACTCCCATATGTTGAGGTGAGTAGAGCTCATGGCTCGTACAGGAGGTGACAGAGTTAAATTAAAGTATGATGCCAAATTTTTCCACTAGTTAGATGACCAAATCCTCATGATTGAGGATTACGCATATGCGAGTACTTACTTCAGGGGTGACCCTGATCTACCACTTCCACCTAGAGGGAAATGGGGGGATATTGGTATGAAAGAAGACTATAAAATGTTGATTGTGTTTTTGTATTTTCATGTTTTATGTTTTTTATAAGTAGTAAGAAGACCTAAATTTTCTCATGCAGATGTTGGCATGGAATGAACTGGAGGATCATCCCCAATGGACAGGTGAGAAGGAGCTCGGTTTATTCATCAAGGTGATGACTAGATGGGAGAGTTAGAGGAGAATCTGGAGAGGTTAACCATAGACATACCAGATGCAGCTATTGATGGCCTCTTGATGAGGTACCAGAGGCACACGGCAGGAGTGCTAGGCCATTTCAGCTGATTGCTACGTAGAGTAGTATGGGTTGTCATGTGGTTACCATGATCATCACTAGATGATGTCCTACACGATGTATTACTGAAAGTTGAGATAGCTTCAGGATTTTGTATGATGTTTTATTTTCCTTAAAGCCACTGTGCTTTAGATGAGGTCTTGTAACCATTTTTGTAAAAACATTATATATATATATATATATATATATATATATATATATATATATATATATATCGACTCTGTTACTGGTTTTTATACATCTCAAAATGGAAAATGTATTTACATGAGTTTATGTGTTATTTACTATTTATTTACCATATGATGAACCATGTTTGATTTTCATTTTATGAGTGAGCAATATACCAATCTAGGATATAGTTTGCTAATGAATCAACAACTGCATTATTTGCCCTAGGGATATGCCTGTAAGTAATGAACTCAAATGAACTTTCAAGTAGACACACTCTTCGGAAGAGGCAGAGAAGTATGGGATTTTTGATGGAATAGACATGGTTCAAATGACAAACCACTAACTGGGAGTCCATGAATATTACAAAATCACAAATGTCCCGAGATGTAACTTCAGTTAGTAGACCTATTACTGCCTGATACTCGGTGATGTTTTTGGTAGCTGGACCAATACAAACCACTCTTGAACTGACTAGATCGTGTGCAAGGGAATACAAAACCCAATCAGCTGAAGCAAGGCTCAGGGTATGATGGCAAGTACCATCAGTGAATCCATAGAAGGCCATCTGATCTGCATAACCAAAACATGGTATAAACAGTTTGGACATTAAACTCAAAAGCATATTTAAAATACTAAAACACACTGAAAGTAAAAAATGCATATATATACAAGGTACCATACATTAGTGATATAAGCATAGTACCTCTTCAGGTACAACCCATTGCGAGGTTTTTTCCGAAGGGGATTCTGTCATAATCTACAAGCTCATAGGCCCCTTTCTCTAAGACCTTGGAAATGATAAAAGGACCATATCACATTGATTCAAAATTCTCTTTTCCTATTTTATTATGTTTTTCATCGTAGATTAGAACTAGGTCACCTTCATTGAAAACAAGAGGTTGGACAGATTTATCATACTACGACTTGATGTGTTTCTTATGTGCCTCATTGACTAAGTAAACATCTCATCTAGTTTCATCAAGATTGTTTAGGTATAGAAATATTTCTTCCTCAGTGGAAGTATTGGGGAGAATTTCAATTGCAAGGTTCAAAGACGGGATCTGGCACTGAATAGGTAGGACAACTTCTAGTCCGTAAACTAGCTAGAAAGGTGAAAAACTAGTCTTTTTTTCACTGAAGTCCTATAAGCCCAAAGAGAGGAAAAGAGAGTCTAGTGCCAGTTGGATTTATGATCTCCAACCACCTGACGCGGCATAGTTTTTAAGACTTTGTTAATGGACTTGACCTGACCATTAGCCTGCGGATAATAGGAAGTTAAGTTTTCATGGGGAAAATCCAACTTGGAACTTAATTCTGCCATCATCTAATTCTGGAAATGTGATCCGTGATCAGTGACTATGGACTATGGAACTCCAAACCTAGCTATTACGTGATTAAATAAGAAGAGGGAGGCATTCTTACCATCCTATGCATATGTAGGCATAGCCTCGGCCCATTTAGTGAAATGATCCACGGCTACTATGATGTAACCATGCCCCCCGGCTGAGGTAGGCTTACAATGCATAAAATATATCCCCCATTTGGAGAAAGGGCTAATGACAATGATGGGGTGTAGTGGAGCAGGGTGGGTGCGCATTTTCGGATAGAAATGTTGGCAGGGTGGTAATTTCTTAACATCCTCATGCCAATCCTTGAAGATTGAGGGCCAGAAATATCTAGCGCAAAGGATTTTATGGGTTGTAGCCATCCTAGAAAGATGACCTTTACATGCTCCAAAGTGGCAGTCATTGAGAACCTGTTCAGCCTCTTTATGGGTGAGGCATCGTCAAGGAATGGAATCTATACCACGCCTATATAATGTATCATTTAGGATAAGGTAGTATTTTGTGTGGTGATGGATACAGTGACGATCATCATGAGATAAATCGGGCTGAAATCTTTGTGTTTGGAGATAAATTAATAAATATCCATACCATGGGTCGGTCGTGCTTATCAGGAATATAAATTCATGTGGGAATGAATCACTGGGCTCAAAATCCATCAAAACACAGGGAAGGTCACACATCAGCTCTGCAAATACAAATGATATTTTTGAAGTAGCTTTGGAAAACTCAAGGTCAAACTCCTGTAAGATGAAAATCTAGCTGGAATATTTTCCCCTAGTACCTGAGGAGTTAGGATGTATTTATT
>LPNX010838459.1:292641-320137 GCA_001517045.1 Pseudotsuga menziesii | reverse complement strand
AATCTATGATAAAACTGGGTGAGCTTGATGTGCCAGCAACTAGAGCATGAACTCTCTCTCTGTCATCAGAACTTGAGCCTCCTTCTCTCTTCTTTGAGCCTTCTAGAAGGGAGATTCCATTCTTCTCCAATAGTTGAGTTAACATATCTATCTGCTTTTCCATACAAGAGCTTTCAGTATGATTGCCCTTATTGCAGTATGAGCACTTGTTCATATCACCTTTGTTTTTCTTCTTCTGGGTATTTTTCTTGGGACCTTGTTGATCCTCTGGAGACTGCTTCTTGTCTCTTCCTTTCTCAGGTGGATTTTTAGCTTTCTTCTTGCTTTTTGAATCCACCTTCGAATCTCCAACAACCAGAGCTTGGTCTTTGGAAGGTTTGATGGTGCCCATCATCACCAGCTTATCTTGTTCCTGTGTGAAAGATTCCATGAAATCTGCAAGGCTAGGCATCTTCCAGGTTCGAGCTGTGAGTTTTGTGGCATATAAGGTCGAAACAAAGACTGAATAGTCATGCCCTAGCTTCGAGAGGATGGACAATACGAGCTGCTCATCTTTCTTTTCAATACCACACTATTTCAGCTGTAAAACTAGTGCTTTGAACTTGGAGAAATATAGCTGCAGGGATTCAAAATTACTGGGACTCGGGGAGATCAGCTCATTTTCGATCTGGTGTCCCCTCATCTCATCTGTATTTCCAAAGAGTTCAGAAAGTTTCTCCCATACTTGATCCGGTGAAGTCAATCCATCGAGATGGAAAAGGAGGTCTCGGAAAATACTGAGACATAGGAGGCCATAGGCCTCATCTCTCCGATTGTGCCATTTGATCTTCTCTGTAGCAGCATTGGGCTCTGCTTCTATAGCCATAGTCACCCTGTAGAGGCCTTTCGCTCTCAACAATATCTCCATCTCTGCTTTCCATTCAAAAAAGTTGAAGGGAGTGAGGATAGTTTTCTGTGACTCCATAGCTTTAGAAAATCTGTCCCGGCTGTCAGTAGAAGGCTCCCAGTCTTGATGTCGAACCTGCAAAAAAAATTTTGGAGGAGAGTAACAACCTACAATGGATCTGTTACCATGTAGAAATTCAGGCCTGCGTTAGATTAATTTCACTCACAGCAATTAACAATTGATCATGCAAATTATCAACAATGGAGACTGAATATGGAGCTGTAACACAAAATTATATTAACTGAGTGTACAATAGCCAACCCTGTAATAACATAGGCTGCTGAATATATAGAATACATGAGCAAATCGAATGCATGAGGAAGCATCCAAATCTAGCATAAAGCAGGCTTACCCAAAATAGGCAAATCCCCCATAGGTGTAAAAAGCTGATCCCAAATCTATCAAGGACCCCATGAATTAGCAAGGGCGCATGGGCAAGCTAAAGAGTGGTCAAATGGCAGCTCATAAATCCTTTTGCATGGAGGAAAGAGTGGAGGATGAAAGGGGAATAAAATAGGTTCACCTCACCTAGTCTAGCTTTCCTTATGTGCTTTAAAAACTGGAAAAGCAGTCAACAAAGCAGAAAAAGCAGAAGGGCGCCTAGGAGGCCAGGAATAAAGCAGATTTGATTCCCAGGACTTTCCAAAGTGCTCCATGAGTCAATAATGGCAAGTTTGACCTCTATGGATAGGCAATTGACAACTTGCACATGGTGGGACTCATGGACTAGGCAAATAAGACAAAATAAATGAATTAATGTCTAAGTGGGTAAATACTATGGGTTGATTATTCTAACATTTATATAGTGTTTTGTTCTACAAGTATGGTAGTGGTGCGAAGCAAGATGTAATGATGAAATTTTTGAACAGCAATGACCGTAGCCAATGCTAACTTCTCCACATGCGAGTATCGAGTTTTAGAATCAAGAAGATTCTTATTAGCGTAGTATATCATGTGTTCTTAGTTGTTCTGATCCTCTTGGGCTAGAACCATTTCTATGGTAGTAGTAGAGGTAGCAAGATATAAGAGAAAATCCTTTGAATAATATGAGGGGTGTATCACGAGTGAATGAGTTAGAGCATGCTTAATACTATCAAAGGCTCATTGGGATTGGTCATCCCAGAAGAATGGAGTGTCCTTCTTGAGGAGACACATATAACCATGCATTTTCTCAGCAAAGTTACCATCAAAACGACAAAGAAAATTTTCCTTCCCTTGAAAACTTTGGAGCTAAAGAATGTTGGTTGGGGTAGGTAGGGAGAGTATAGCAGCAATATTCAGTGGATCAATCTAGATGCCATCCTTAGAAACCACAAAGCCTAAAAGACGTCCTGTCTCAATGAAAAAAACACATTTGTGTGGGTTCAGTCTTATTTTGTAATGGAGACATCTCAGGAAAATGTCTCTAAGATGTTGAGGATGGTCTTCCCATTGCTGTGAATGCGCAGGGAGGTCATCAAGGTATGGCTCCACAATGTTTTTAATGTTGTGAAATGCATAGGACATAGCACGGTGGAATGTGGCTCCAACGTTCTTGAGGCCATAGGGTAGCTTCCTATAGGAGAAGGTTCCCCACGAGAATATAAATGTCATCTTTTGTTGATCAATGATAAATATCTCAATCTGATTTTAGCCAGAAAATCCATCCATGAATGAGAAGATGACACCTTCAGCATAGTTGTCTATAATATGATTGATGTGTGGAGTCAGAAAATTGTCCTAAGGACAAGCTCTAGTCAGGTCTCAGAAATTGATGTGGAATCTAATGGTTCCCTACTTTTTGTTCACAAAAACAATGTTAGATACCCATTCCGTAAAGGGTACAACATAGATGAATGCTTCCTTCAAAAGTTTTTCAACTTCGGCTTTGATAGCCACTACCTTTCAGGGATGGACTTGACGCAATTTCTGACTAACTGGTCTGGCTGTGGGATAGGTTTTGATTTCATGGACCATGATAGATGGGTCTATCCTAGGAATTTCTTTATAAGACCAGGAAAAAATATCTTAGAATTCCTTGAAAAGTTCTCTATATTATTCAATTTCTTCTATTGAAATTTTTTTCCCAACGTGAACATGTTCAATAGTTCCAGGCTTGACTGATATGTCTATTGGAGTTGTTTTAGTGATGTTGCATAGATTTCCTTCAGAGTCAAAATCTTGTAACAACACAGGTGTTTGTGAAATTTTGACAATATCGGTACCCAAGAGAGATACAAAATCGTAATATACCGAACTGGTGTTGGGGAGGAACAAGGATCTGTGATGATGATCCTCCCATACTAATTCATTCATACTCATGACCTCCATAATGGAATCATCCGATAGAAAATTTTGGGAGAGATAATCCAGAGTAGGAAAAGAGGGTTCTAACCAGTAGGATAGGTGTTAAGGATATGAAGCCACAAGATGAAGATCATTTGTATGAGCATCGAAAATGGATTGGATATCATCATAAACTGCTTCATGCGGGCTATGGGAGGATGACTCAACAAATTGCTTACCCTTGGGAACATAGCCAAACAAGGAGATCATATTGACACTTTTCGTCTCTGTGCTAGAAGGAGTTGATGGGAGCACACCCATAAGGGTGGATTCTTTCAACATACCTACCCCAATCGACTGATAAGGAGGAGGGGAATTACCTAGCATAGGGATTTTATTCTCCATAGGGGCAGTAACATCTAGAATACAAAAATAAAGTTGATCAATTGTCATAATATTTTCCAAATGCAGAATATGGAGAGTTATAAATACCGTCGAAGCAACAGCGGTTATAGCATAGAAACAAATTCTTCCTAGGAGAATATTGTAGTCTAATGGGGCACCACTACTTTCACATCAATGGAAATAGTTTTTCCCCCTAGCTCAACTGAAAGTGCTACCATGAGACCATGGGGTTGGAAAACTCTTCCATCAAAGGATTTTAGGGTCGTCGATGATCTTGTAAGCTCAGGAGAGCCAATGGCTTTACAACAAGACAGAGACAAAACTGAGGTTGAATCACCTTCATTTAGAACAGTCCTAAAGATATTTTCCCCAACTAATTTTGTTAAAACTGAGTTGGTGAGGTAGTCTAGGTTTGTGGTTCTTTGGGTTAAAATGGATCAAATTTGTGTTATCGGGTCTAGGGCTCCTAAGTAGGTTAACAAGTTTTTGTGTTGCGTAGGACAACTTTGGAGCACTTCTAATGTAGAAATTTCACACGGTGCCTAAGTGAGGTCTTCAACAACATTATAGAACTATGCAGCTTGGGCATTGGGATTAAAAACAAAATTCCTAAGAGTTCTCTTGGGCAGACACAAAATCATGTCGATATTAGGTTTCTTGATAGTTAGGGGACCATTAGACGAGGATGCGAGAGAACTGTTGATGAAATTTTCATTAATGCCAACATGATGATGAAATTGTCATTGATGCCAACATGGTCTTAGCATAGAATATTCTGGCTATGGAGATGTTAGGAGGAATAACGTTGAAGGCCATCCAGACTTGTATAAAAATCAAATAACCTCTCTTGCTCATTAACCTCTCTTGTAGGGTGAAGCACGCAGCATTATGAAGGCATTGAAGGTTTGAAGTATGGTTGTTTCTTCTAAAGGATGGGATGAGTTGCTTGTTCCTTTAGACTTCTCATGCAAATGAATGCCAATATGATCTATGATTCTGAATGTTTCATGGATTTTTTTTTGTAAAGCATAGTTGGGTTATGAAGATGAGCAAAATAAGAATATGTCCAAGACCAAGCCCTTGAAGGAATTTTTGAAGAAGTTCATTGTTGAAGATTTTTGTGCAGATCAGGAGCAGCCTGTTATGCTCTCTCTTAGGGCTGAATTAGACCATCAGTTTCAGCCTCTTCCTCCAGATATTGCTGCAGATTTGGGACAGCATGAAACAAAAAAAAAAAGATATTTTTGCAGGTCTATTTTCAGGGACAGTTTGTGAGCAGTTTCAGATGAAGGCTTATTTTTAAGCCCTATTCAATTTTCGATAAAAGGAGCTGGTGTGAGGGACTGCCCTCCTAGACAAGGTTTTTCAAGTTCTTTCTCATGATCTCATGCACATTTCCAGATCCATCCTCGTGAAGATGATTGCATATGCTCAACTCATCATTGATTTTGAGCACTCAGCCCGCAAACAGTCTTAGAAGGAGATGTCGGCCCTATTTTAAAAAATCATTATTTACATTTAGTGAAGTTGGCCCCATAAAAATATTATTATAATTTTATTTTATGCTGTCGGCCCAGATTTATTGAATTTAATAGTAGGTCGGCCCACATTTTAAAGAAAAAAATTAGTATAAATTCTACCTCAACCCATTCATTTTTTGGGGGTGTGGAATGAGCTCAGCTCTGAGGAGAATTCGGTGCTAACTGAGGTAGCGAGGGAGCAGAGAGGAGCAGCAGAAAGGTTATTTTTTGCTATGTGACAGTCCAATCTTGGACTGATCTTGGGGTTTATCACAGCCCTGTGGAAAGACTGAGTTTTTTCGAAGGTCAAAAATATTTTGGAACTGTTCTCTTGGGAAAACCAGGCTGATGTGAAGATGAGGCTATGACTGTTTTTCAAGCATGTCCGTGTATGATGAATGCCCCAGCCAGCTGAAGAATTTGTGACTGTTTTTAACTTTGGCATTTTTTATTTTGCAGCATGATCTTCAGGCATGTCCGTGAATGATGAATGCCCTAGCCTGCTGAAGAATTCGGCCTACTTGAAACAATGTGGTTTTTTGAAAGACTGACCTTCAAGCTTTTTGCAAGAATGTCCCAGTCAACTGAGATTTTCGGACAGAGGACAGAGACAACCTTTTTGTGTTGAATTTGTGGGTGAAAAATTCCCTAACTGTTAACTATGGAAATACGGCCTTTTTTTTTTGGGACAGAAATCAAGTATTTTGTGAGAAGACAGCCCTATAGGGACAGGATAGCAGCAACAAACTTTTGAGTTTCAGGGTTAATTTCTCCTCCACCCATATGAACCTCTTGAAGACAGCTTAAGGTAGAAGTTTGTGTTAAGAATACTTCCAATGAAGATGAGGATGATGAGCTTGCTGACTGTGGAGTACTGATGCAAAAGTATCAGTGGTGATGCCCTAGCTGGACAATGACAGAGATGAGCAAAATGATATTCCATAATTTGCAGACTTATAGATCAAATCTCTGAACTGGTTCATGCCTAAGGAAACCTTAGATCCAATGATCTCAACATATAGAGATCACATTATTGGTGAGTTAATTCTGTTGTTCCATTGTTGCTAAGTGAAAGTCCTGAATCATCTATGGTGTTTGGACAGTCCAAGATTCTCAGCATTTGTGCATGGTTCTGTATTTGATGGCATAGTGAAGACTGTGATGTTAATGCCCAGTCTGAATTTGATATTTACAAACAGTATGAAGTCCTTCGTTCCTATTGAAGATTAGAAATTGATAGTGTATGATGACAGTCCTGAAGTTTTGTTTGTGAAAGACAATTCACAGTCTGATTTTCAAAAGCACATTCTCAGTTAGTATACATAGTACTAGGTTGTCATATGTTTGATGTTTGGCAGCAAGGGAAGAGGTGTGGTGAGCAGAGTTTGTCTGCTTATATGGAGATCATGTCTGAAAGAATACACTGTCCAAGTGTGGATTTTTGATTGAGTTCCTTCGAAGCATACACACAGTCTGAATTTATAACCAGTCAAGGTCAAGGTTGAATTTGACTATGAGCAGCAGTAAAGGAAGATAAAGCACAAGTGCAAATTTATATGATGCTGAAAACAACATAATGTATGCAGAATCAGAATGATGTGTCTGACAGAATGATGATGATATGGCAGTAATGCATCTACAGCAGTACACTCATCCAAAGACATGTTGACATGTGGCTTCTTGAGCAACAGATTAAACAGATAATGATGAACAGATGACCAGCAGTAGAGGTTGGTTAGTTGACGAGTAATGTTGACCTGCTAAAGATGAACAGAGATTAATGAGCAGCAGTGAGCAGTGGTATAGCAGAGTTGATAGAAGATGAGCAGCTTTGATGTGTCAGAGATTTCTTGTGTGACACAAGTATAATGTATTGTAAAAGCAAGCTTGTCTTGCTTTTGAGGTTAGGATACCTCAGTCACTTCTTAGCAGGGTCTAAGAGAACCAGGAAGGGTCCTGGATTAAGAGCAGGTGCTCTATTTATCAGTAGGTGCTGATTTCGCCTAACGGTTGTAGCCGGACAAATAATATAAAAAGATTACAAATTCATATGATGTGGTGTTCTTCTGTGTTATGGCTCTTGATGGTTTAACTGCTTTTGATTTATGATGATCTGGAAGATGTTTATGAAATATTTATGTTAGAGTAATGAATTGATGAATTGGTAGCTAACCCTGATAAACTGTGAAAAGGTTAAAATTGGCTGCACACTGATTCACCCCCCCTCTCAGTGTCTACAAGAACCAATGGGAGGAGCTTTATCTGGAGAAGGATTTTCATTTTTCTTCTCTTCAAGTTTGTCATATGACTGACTACGAGTTGTTAAATTAATAGTTTCTGATGACATCATTCGGACTTCCTCTAAAGGACAAGAATTCCCCTAATTGGACATGTGGTCTATTTGTTGTTGCTAAGAGGGAAAATGATCAGTAAGAAATGCTAGTACAAGGTTACTTTTAAAAACTTGTTAATTTCATCATGGAGAGGACATTCCTTCATGAAATGATCTCCACCATAAAACAAGCAGGGATATTTGGCTTTCCTTTTTCCTTTATTGTCATTCTCCAAGGTCGTAGGTTTGGGATTTTCCTGTTGGTTTCTGAGCTTTTTATTTTTACCTTTTCCCTTTTTCTTATTACCAAATGATTGTGTACATTGAATAACATTCACCTCGGTGGAAACCATAGGATTAGAAGGAGCAGTAGTAGAAGCACTAGTTTTCTTGGCAAGTTTAGTCATTAACGGGATCTGGATTGAACCGATAACCCCATCAACAAGATTTTGTGCAGGTGGCTTATCCGGGTCCATGCTGGGCAAGGAGCTTAAGGAATAAGGTCATACAAAGTTTTGGAATGGGAATACACTAAGTCCAGACACTGAGCGCGACTGATATACTGCTCTTCAGTGACAACACCGCCCATAGCCACATCTTGGGAAATGGGTGGCAACAAAGATTTCATAAACCAATCAGTTAAGAGTTGGTCCAGGATAGGATCTTTAATGAGCCTTCTTCTCCTTCTCCACTCATGGATATGATCCGATATGTGTGTTGAGGTGTTTTGATGCATAGTGCTAAAATGTTCTGTACTCGTTTAATAATGAATGGGTAGCTAAAAGTGCATAAGGAAAACAATTGCCAATGCACTAAAATACACAAACGAATGTCGTGGAAGTTCAATATACCACTTTGCGGTCGTACTAGTCAAAGTACAATGGAAGAGTCTCAATAGAATAGAGTCATACATCAAGGAGTTTGATGAACACCATATATGGAAAGTCATAACATGATTCTTGGGATCATATCCCTGCTTACCATCGAATTTCGAGATGTCTGAGAGTAACTTGAATAGAATAGGAAGCCATCAAGGGTTGTGTTGAATGGGGTCATTCATCAACTTGGATAAATCGGGTAAGTCCAAAGTTGCTAGGAAAGGTAACTGATGATTAGGTTCCACGTACTGGTTATATTGATAAAGCATGTAACCACCAATAGGGTTGTAGGTTGACTGATATACAGGTTGTTGAAATGTCTAATGATTATGTACTTCCCAAATATTGACCTCTAGGGTTAGAGCCTCCAGAGCCACCACGACCATTAGGACCATTAGGAGGAGGTACACCAGGACCTCCAGGACCACTAGGAGGAGGGCCACCGAAACCACTGAGACCACCAAAACCACCAGGAGGAGGACCACCAGGACCACTAGGAGGAGGACCGCTAGGACCTCCAGAGGGAGGAACTCCATAAGGTGGTCCTCGGGCATTTCCAATAGTATGAATAGGTATTCCTCCCATCGCTGGCATGTAAGACCAGTTGGGTTGCCCCCATGGTGTAAATGCATTCCTTGGGTATGAAATTCCAGTAAAGGACATTCCTATAGGGGTAGGTTGATAATTCATGTTCTCTATAGGCATTTGATTTTCTAGGTAACCATAACCCCATGAGGGTTAATTAAATGTAGGTTGTGCCACTAAGGGCTGACCTGAACTTGAAGGAGGGTTTACCACATTTGTGTTGGTGGGAGGGACATATACTATGGATTGTCCTATAGTAGAGGTTTTCCTATTATTAGTACCAATTCCACTAGTGGGTAACGTAGGTCGTGGTGGGGGTTTCCCCCCAATGTTATAAGGCACAGACACTACTGGAACTAAAGGTTTCCCCGAAACCATATAAAGTATGGGATGACTAGAGATAGACCTAGAATTCAAAACTATAGGAGTGGAGTTGGAGGTTTGAGCTAGATTGCAAGAAGTCTCACCATATGTTGGATGACCATCAGTGGAAGTTCTAATTTCAGCCACAGGCCAAGGAACTGTATTACAGGGTAATCTAGCTGATATAGTTTCAGTATGAGATGCAGGTGCAGCCAAAACTCTATCCATCCTTTGAAATCTCTCTTGAAAATATCATGTATGATGAATAGATGCTTGGATTTGTCTATATTCTTCTTCATCTAGAGAAGTTTGTTCAGGATAAGTTCTATTAACCCCAAATGAGGAAATGTCTTGACCCATGGAATTTCTCCAAAATGGAGCATCTGAGCCATACTCAGGTGTAGCAGGACTATCTGTACGAACTTCCAAATGTGAATGAAAGGAAGTATTAGCCATAGGAGGTTGTTGAACCAAGGGATTAATATAAGAATTGAATTTCTCTCCACTTTCTACAACTATATTTTCTTCCTCATGGGAGCTAGTTGTTGCTCCTTGGTCGATGGATTCCATTGGAATTTATCCTGTAATAGGAGGAAAATTGAGTGGCAAGCCCTGATTCCTTCTAGATTGTTTCAACTGAAACTCATTTAGATTGTATCAGTTACGAAACTAACCTAGGGTCTCAAAACTAAGAAAAAACACACAAATTTTTTTCCTACTCAATCTATAGGACAACAAGCAAACTTAGATGATAGGATGAGCTCAAATAGTTGGTCTCCACCAAGATTGTCAAGCAGGTGCAACTCACGATATACCACAAGGGTATGTGCATAGTAATCTCCTCGAATGTTGTTTTCAGTGTATTTATCCACACAAGATGACCAAATGGTTTTTCTCAAATGGATAAGGTATCCTAGTGGGGTCTCCCGATATACATAAGGTACATGGGAGCTCAAATCGGTAGTAGTGTTTTCTAATGCACAACCATTCACAAGGGGCCTTCCGATATACAATCAAGTACATGAAGTACCTTTCTATATACCAAAAGGATATGTGAAAGGTCGTTTGATATACCGATGGTATGTGGAAGAACCACACGAGTCCTGTGTTGTAGTGCAGACAAGTAACAACGGCTCCTACGTTTTACGATGCCTGAACACATCTCTAACCTATCACTCAAATTTCTATACAATTTTTATACCTATAACTACTGTTAATTTTAAAGTGGACAATTAGGTGAATACATGAGATCTCGACAGAAAAGTAAAACCATGCAAATATGAGATGCACATTCATTCACTTTACCATTCATAGTATGCCTAGTTATGGGTAGGAGAGAGAATATGTTTCCTTTCAATTTTGATTTGAAACCAAAAAACTATCAAACAACTGCACTAAAAAATTCTTTTCCAAGAATACAAGCAATCAACACTTCTTCAAATCAAATCTTTTGAAAGCAAGTAGATAGGATAAGATCTTGTTTCTAAGAAGAAAGACAAGAAGCACACAAAGGCATATTTGATATTTTTTTCGATTTTTCTATTAAACTGGAAATATCTAATTTAAAAATACCAATATTTTTTATTTTGATGAGATGACAATATGAACCAAAGGGAAGAAAAATTGAGATGTGAAAGCTTATGAGGCTAATCAGAGGTCCAACAATTCGTCCTCAAATAACGATATAATGAATCTCAACCAAAAAAAAATCTTTTTTCAGAGTAAAAAGAAGCCCTTCACTATCTTAACGAAAAAAAGAAAACAAACAAATCAATCAAATAGGTCTTTCTTTTCAGGATTATCCAATAGCAGGCAGAGATATAATTCAACTAAAGTTTTCAAGCACTCCTTTCAAAACAACCAAACTTACAAGCAGTAACAATGATGAATCTAACCTAGCCTTTTGATTTTAACAAGCAAGCATTTACGACATCAAAAATTTCAGATTTGAAACCCTCAGGTATTTGCAAACAAGCCTGGACAATGCTAGTTGAAGATAAGAAATCCAAAAACCAAAAACATTCTTTGCAAAATTTTGAAAAACAGAGGTCTAGAGAAAACCTACCTGGCACCGCTTGCAAAGGGTTTTTGACATAGCAGTTCTGAGGAGGCATTGTTACCTGCTAATTACTCATAGGAAAGGGCACCACTTCTTGCTAACTACACATAGGTGGTGGCACTACTTATTGTTCATTGTACAAGCGTGGTTCCCTGCAAGTGTCCAAAACACAATAAGAGCAAAAAAACAATGTCAAATCTTGGAAAACCAGCATCAAAAAGGATAAATCAATAGTAATAAAGAGCATAGAAGGTCAGGATGGCTTAGATCTGAAGAGATCTAATAATATCAACTCAAAACCCAACTAGGCCAGATGGTAAATCTGAATGAAATGATAAGAAGCTGGAGCTTGGATTCAGACAAGTGTTCGAAGGCTAAGGAAGATCATATCTACTAAAGCTCTTCCCCAGTATGGTCACCATGTTTGTTGTCAGGAATTTTGCACCTTCTACAAACAAAAGTTTTTCATCTGGTCTGAATGGTTCAGATCCAAAACAAACAAGTCACAACAAGGATGATAGACTTCTCCTAGAAACTACAGACACCTGGAATACAATATTCAGATATTGATGTGGTCCTTCACCTATGGAAAAAGATCTCCAAGAAGATACCTGCAAAACACGTCAACCACAAAAGATCAAAAGTACCAAAGTATTATCTATAGATCTATATTGGTGACTAAGGAATCCAATAATAAACATGAAATATTATACATGACAAGTTATATGCGAAGAAAACCAAGTTTGCATTGGTAAATAATGAAAGAGTTTACAACCTATGCCTTAGTGTTGATGCACTCCTCTACAAAACCGATTTATTATCCCCGATAGCTCCAACTTGCTCCTCTATGCTCACTCTTAATGGACCAGGCTAGAATGTCAAATTGGCAACATGACTTTCCTCTCTCCTCAACCATGGGGTATGAGGTTGTTTATATAGGCCTCAAATGGATGGGGATGGTTGATATTTTGGTGGGTGAGGTGGATAGGAGATCCCCAAAGCATGGATCTCGAGCTCAACTGACCTAGGTGAATAGGGATAAGGCCTGCCATGAAGCTTTTGATCTAGAAGCTTTGTGGAGTCTCTTTTTTCACTTTTTACCAAGGGCACTGCTCCTGATCCTTGATGACATAGCAGTGTGTTGCAGCTGCAACAGTTTTCCCAAAATTCTAAAATTTTGGGGCCCTCCTTTACTTTGAATTAGTCATTTTGTTCCTTGATTTCAGCCTATTGATTTTTGGTCTATGATTTGTTGAAGCTTCTTCCAGCACTTGAGATTGTTGTCAATAGATTGATTTTTTCTCATTTCAATGCTTAAAAGAATCCCATCTTTAATTGAGTTCATCGTCATTTTGCATATCTTTTAAAAATCTTCCTGTATCAAGAGTTAACTCGTTTGACTGTCCCGCCGTTGCAGGTGATTTTCAGATCTTGATTGTCTTTTTCGCGCCGACCGTTGCGGGCCTTTTCCGAGTTTAAGCTTTCATTTTCTCTCCGACCATTTCTCACAAGTTGTGATTCTTCATCGGGTGGTTTTTTATTCTCTATCGGACGGGTTTGAAGTCCTCTTCGTCCGATGCTGCAGACAAATCTCCTTTTCGGGCGTCCGCCATTGCGGATCACTTTGGACTTAGTTTTTCTTTTGTGCCCCGATGTGTGTTTCAGCTTCGTATTGGAACACTTGGCCATCGTTTCCTCCTTCGTTGCGGGCGGCATCATGCTCTGAGGATCTGTCGTTGCGGAAGGTGTCGAGTTGATTGGGCCCCGAGTCGGAGGGCCCGCCGTTGCGGAGGAGTTCAGATTCTTGGCCATCCGATCAAGGTACCCACTGACGCCCGATTGCAATTCACACATTCTTTTTTAGCTGTGCGGGTGAGTTAGTATTGTGGACCATCCACCGTTGCGGAGGGACGGAAGCTCTAGTCGCCCAAAGAAACTTTCATTTCGCGTCCGATTTAAACGCTCTCGCACATGTGGCATTTTTATATTTATACGATGCGACGGTATGGGTTTTTGTATTGTTTGTTTTGATTATCAAGCACTGTCATGGTGAGCTTAGCGTTGAGCTATCGGGCTTTGAAGGGAGAGAGGATCTAGCTGTCATTGTACCAGCTTCTAGGTGGAAGAAGTATTCCAACCGCCATCGAATCAGTCGTTCACCGGATTTCCAGGTAGGTTTATTCCGTCTTTTCCCATCACGTTTGAACGGTTATTGGTTTTCTCCCATATTTTGGGGTCCCCGGAAATTTCCCTCAATTTAAGCTTGTGCCAGTGGGTTTTATCTTAACCTTGGGTAAAGGGGGGAATTTTTGACCATTTGAGCCGTTTTCTTTTCGCCTTTAGTCACTGCCTCGCGCGCACAAGGGTTGAAGGGGTTAGGCGCAGACGGCCGTTACGCCGTCTGTGCCAAGCCTTGCTACGCGACCATGATAGACAAGGAGTGGTCAGATTTTGGGCGCTGCCATGGGGGGTTTGGTAGTTTATTGATTTTCATGGTGCATCCCCAACCTGTGGACTCTAACCGTTCCGCTGGCGCGTTTTCGCAGCCTCGACGAGGCAGAAGGTCGGACCTACAGTTGACTGGGAGGAATAGAGTTTTGAAGAGTTTTCGCAGTCGAGCCTAGCCTGTGTTGTTTGCGCCATCCTTTCCGACCCTTTTGATTTTTGGTCACCTAAAACCCTAGTGGGATAGAAGGGGTGTGTCACTGATTACGCTGCGTTTGTTGAGGATAGCGTCTTGATCGTGTTTTGATGAGGATACCCTATGCAGAAAAGTGGTTACACCTCCCTTGGGAGGGCGAAATGTACTGTCAGATTAATGTAACTTCTCCACTACAAGTCACATGCATTTCTTTTGTGATGCATCTAATTGGGTTTTATGGCTAAAGTGTTGATTGGCATGAGCTTGACGCTTTTAATCCTTCTCTGTGTTTTCTAGGCAATAGAATGATAATTGAATACTGCACCTGCATATAATTTACAATGTTTTTGCTTCAATGTATCGCTATCATGAGGAAGTGGCAGGTCACATAATAGTGTAGGTTTAATCCTGGCATAAGTATGATTGATAGGCTTGCTCATATAGATTGGATCATAAGATAGTACACCCATAGTCACAAGGCATTATAAGGTTGAACAATATATGTATTTGTTGCATTGAACATTACCATACTGTGCATAAGATAATGGCACATTGCAAGGTACTGCATGCTAGTTTGATTATTCAGTATGAGAGACTTATGATTTGGTTTTATGGACTGGTCACAATTATGATACACTTGAGAAAGGATATATTGATTCACAATGCTCACAAATTCAAACTGCTTAAGTGTCATAATGTTTTTACAATACAGGAAGAATTTACAATGTCCAAGAGGCAGAAAAGGAAGGCCCCTGCGGTCGAAGAGCAAACAGCAATAGAGGCCGTCCCACAAAAGGAGTATATATATGAGGATACCCAATGTATCTCTGGTATTGAGCCTGAGTACAAATGGGGCAAGATATACAAACTGATTTCCCATAGGGAAGTCCCAGACATGGGTTTTGAGGAAGAACCTATTTACGCCAACATTGAAAAATCCGCCATCATGAAGGTGGCTACCAGACCAGAGTTGTTCCCTTGCTCTGATGTGATGAGATGGATTCTACTACACACAAATAACAATACAATTTTGATGGGAAATGTTGAAGGTCAGGGCTATGATGCATTTAGCCCTGGATATGTGGAATTGGCTTACCACCTGCCAGAGCCCCAAGTCTTCCTGTCAAACAATTGGTTAGATAACCTCAGGATGGATTTAGTGGAAACCCTGAGAAGAATGCTCTTACCAAGAAAGATTTATAGACACAGAGCAATTGAGGACTATGACACAGCGAGCTTAAGAGCTCCTTATAGGTTTATAGCCTTGATGCTAAACCGGATCTTTGGAAGAGCCAATGGTAGACTCTTCAAATTGGAGTGGATACCTCTTATGTTTCATGTGGCCACAGAAGGAACAATCTTCAAATGGGCCACCCTAGTATCAAGTAGTCTCTCTTCTTGTGTAGCTGCAGCCCTGGGAGGAGGAGAAGCCTGGAAAAAATCTAAGTTCTACATGAGTTCCATTCTGATAGACTGCATATTATGCCACCAGCCTTTCCTCGGGCTCAAATGTGTTTGGGATAGGGAAAGAATGCCCGTATATGCAGCCTACAAACTACTGGGGGCTCATCAATACCATAGTTATTACCGAGAGATCTGTGAGCATTTTATTATGCCTCTGCACACGCTTATCTTCTGAAAGGAATGTAACTGCATGTCTAAAGAGCCTATGCAGGTAATAGAGGAGTATGGTGATTATTTCTTGACAGAAAATGGGAGGTATCTTAGAATGTTTGGTGGATCAAAAACACCTTATCTACTGCCCAAGTATGCAATGGATTATATAGTCCACAAAGAGGCAGTTACACAAGTGTTTATTGACGAAGTTGGTCACTTCTTGTTCCAAAAAAAGAAGACTGCCTATCCACCTCTACCATTTAAGCTAGGCAGCTGCAGTTTCGCAAATGTGAAGCAAGCTGCAGAATTTATAGAGGAACGAGGGAAGTTCCACTTTGGCGAGATGAATTTAAAATGAAATGACACTCATGGAAGAGTAGCTGAACACTGCAAGAAGCACAAGGTGTTTTACGAGTACACCCACCATTTTGATCGAGATGAATCTATTTTCAGCAGTGCACCAAACATGACGGCACTTAGTAAAAGATTCAAACCAAAGCATCCCACCAAGGGCGGAAAAGGGAGTGAGCAGGATAAAGCTGAGCAAGCTAAGGCTGAAGAGGTCGCCAAAAGGATAAGAGAGGAGGCTCAGAGGCTTGAAAATGAAGCTACAGAGTGGCTGCAGAAGGGAGAAGAAGAGAAAATGAAAGATGCCCAAGAAGCAGCTAAACAAGCAAAATATGCAGCCAGAGAAACAGAAGAAGCTGCTTGGCAAGCAGTCAAGGAAGCACAAAGGAAGATAGATGGAGAGCAAGAGAGCAAGAGACTGAGAAGATAAAGTTGACTCAGCAGCAAGCCTCTGAAAAACCATCAGGACAGAGTCAGGGAGAGGAAAATCCTGAGGTCCAGACCCTTCAAGCTCCCACTACCATCACTCCTGCAACCCCTATGCTTCAGCTAGTACCCTTCATCCAAAAAAAAGGGGAAGAAGTCCCTGATTTCAGCACCGTATATTATGACAGGGCTACTAAAAGGATAATGAGGAGAATAGAAATAAAGGTAGAGGCAGAAGGAATGGCCAACAAAATGATAACAGATAAGGTCATGATGGTAGGGACAGATGTAGATCCAAGGTTTACTATAAGGGCCGAGACTGCAGCAATACATGCTTCAGAGGATAATATAGATAGAATGATGATTGAAATAGAGTCATCCAAGAAGACCTCCTCTCAGCTTAAGGACACCTTGAGAAAAGAAAGAGAAGAAGGCAATAGACTTAAGAGAAAATATGAACATGTGCTAAAAGAAATGGAGGCCACAAAGGGAGAAATCCATGCCCTCCAGATAGAAGCGCAGGTCAAAGGAACAACACAAGAGGCTCTAGAAAACGTGCAGCAGGAAGTTCAAAATCTCAAGAATGAGAAAGAGAAGTTGAGGGAAAAAGTGGAAGAGCTGGAGGCGCAGCAGACTGTCATTTATGAGTCCAATGCCTCATACACCCAGGAACTACAAGTGAAACTGGCATCTCTGACTGCTGAAATGGAAGCAACAAAGGAATAGCAGGTTGATCTACAGCTAATTAAAGAACACATCCTGGCTCAGAAAGCTAAAGTGCTACACCTGCAAACTTCCCTGGAGGAAGAAAGATGCTAGGTCCTCCAGATTGATAGCCGACTGGAAGAACTCTCGGACACCGCTTCTTATTTTGTTGACAAATCCCAAGACATTCTCGAGGCACTGACTACAAGGATAGAAAGGGTGGAGAATGATGAAGAAGTCCCTCTAGAACTACCATCCAAGGATAAGCAAGCCCTTAAATGGGACCACGATCTGATAGAATTCGCTATCAATACTGCAGAATACTTCCAGAAAACAGTCAAGAAGACAAAGGGAGCCTGCACAGAATTCTTTAGGAGAGCCCTGGTTACCTACAACCGATGTCAGGTAGAGGCCGAGCAGAGACTATATGAGTTCCCTGATCATGATGCATTTGTAGAAATATTGCAGAAGAGACAACAAGATGAAGAAGCCAGAGTACAACGCATCAAATCCATTAATGACCAGATTCTGAAAGATGAAATAGGCCACACAGCCGTTAGTGTGCAGCTCTTGGAAGAATAGGTGCGATTGAACACAGCCAGGGTAGAGGCCATAAAAAACCAGGCTGACAAGTTCGAGCTAAACATTCAGTTTTTAGAGCCTAGCTCATTTGAAGGTCTCGCTGCTGAAGCAACAGCGTGGAAAAAATTCTTGGAGAACCAAACGGGATCCTCCTCATAAGAGGACCAGTCAACTTTGTTGTAATTTAATAAATTGTAAAAGGATTTTTGGAAAAAAATGAAACGTTGGGAAGAGAAAAGGGTTGGGAAGCCCAAAGGACACTTTGGGCAGCCCAACCAATTTTGCTTTTTGTATAAAAGTAGGAAGGGTAGATGAGAAAAGGGGCTTTTTTCCCCAGTAAGACTGGAAAGTTGTTGTAAGAAGAACTACTTCCTTTTGCAATAAAAGTTACAGTTTTCCTGTTGAAAGAAGATCGGTGGGATTTCAAATGTTTTGACATGGATAATCGAAAGATGTACTACTTTGTTTTTTCAGCATTATATCCATGAATCGTGAGATCGTTCTAACTTCATGACCTATGTCTTTGTTTAATGATTTTTTATTTATTTTATGAAATCCCTACCATGAGTAATGTATGCTTGCCATAAACAATTAGCTATCTGGTTGTGAAATGTATTTCACTGTTCATGTGTGTAAAAGATAATGTCAGCTATCTGTAATTGATTTTATTACGCGTGCACATCCACATTACTCATATATGTTAATTACAGGTTGGCTCCTCGGGGATAGGATAAGTAGATTAGATAGGTAGGCATATAGATAGTTAGTCATTTCATTTCTGCATGAGTGTTTCAGATGCATGGTGAGCCTAAGACGAGAGGTAAGAACTTGCGCATCACTTTGTGAATGCTCCTTGCATCCTTCACCACCCTGCATTCAGTTAGATATCTGCATTTCATTCTTAAGTCAAAAAATACAAATTCCGGTGGACCGAGCCGCAACCGGTAAAACCCTTGTTGTTACTTTGACCTACGATGGCCGGACCATAAACCGGATGGATTCCCTATACCAAATAGTCAACGGGCTAGTTGGGAACGTTGATTGGGGAGAATCCCTTACTGTTTCCGCCTGTGAATTCCCAGGCCCCAACAGTTTTTGGCGCTAGAAGGAGGGCCACCAGTATAGGCTGGTCGTGGAGCTTATTTTCCCAAGATTATCCTGCCAGTAGAGGTTTGAAGCTTTCAACCTAACCCGAGTACTCACAGTTTCCGTTATTCTCCTTGTGGCTTATCTATTTGCCTTTGCTCATGGATGGTAATCAACCCAATCCTTTGCCGGCATGGAGAGCTAGGTCTCCTCTGAACCTAACTCCTCCTTTGCATAACCTACCTCAAGCATTTGACAAGCTCCTGCCTAAGTTTGAATCTGTGGAAAATATTGCTGTAGATGATCATCTTCAAAGCTTTTATCTAGCATTAGAAGGGCTAAGGGCTGGGGAGTATGAAGATGTGGTCTGTAGATTGTTCCCTCACACTCTGAAAGGAGCAGCAGCATCTTGGTATTTCAGTCTGCCTGCTAATTCCATTCCTAATTGGGACACTTTTGAAAGGGTTTTCAGAGGTAAATATACAACTCAGAAGACGCATGCCTCGTTGATGAAAGGGCTTGGTTTGTTAAGAAAAGAGAGGAATGAAAAGGTACATAGTTTCACTCAGATATTTTCATTGTACTTAAAAAAAATTTCTACTGTTGACAGACCTTCAGATAAAGTCTTAATTGAGTATTATACCTCAGCCTTAGGACCTGAGCTAGCCATGTTTGCCAAGATGAAATTCAAGCCCACGCTGGCAAAAACCTATCAAGAGGCTGAGAGAGTAGAGGCTGAAAGTGAGAGTATAGAGGACTATTCTGACTCATTTGAAGATAAGACCACTGTAAGAAGAAGCTCACTGCTGTTTGAATCTAGAGAAGATCAACCACGTAATTCTCATGAAATGATGAAAGCGCTTCAGAAAATGTCCAACCGAATTGTAGATCTGGAAAGGGAGAGGGACATTCAGAAAACCAATAAGCCACACTATCCAAATAGGGAAGATAACAGCCAATGGAAAGTCCCACCTCCTAATTTGGCATCAATAAACATAACAGAAATAGGAGGAGATAATTTCTGTACCTTTCATCAACAACCTCATTCTGAGAAGAAGTTTCCTCAATGGTTACATTCAATGACATTGGTGATGAATAAGTTGTTGGACCCAGAATTGACTAGGGACAGTAGTGAAGAAGAAAAAGAGAAACAGACCATAGTAAAACTAGACGATGATAATATGTTTTCATGGAATGGTATATCGTTGTTTAACATAGAAGAAGACGTTCTCAAGTCTCAATATACTTCTACAACCACAACAAATGAAAACCTGGCCATTGAGAACAATGCAATAATATCAAAGGTTCTAGATTTGCAAGAGGAAGTAAAGGGGCAGGCTGATGGGAAGGCTAAAGATGACATACCTAAAGATATTCATGGCAAACAGGAAATAGAGCCACTCATTGAATTTGCCAAACCGGTGGAAGATGATGAGGAAATCAAAGTTGGCAAACCGAAAGAAGAGTTGCCCACAACAAACCAACCTGTGGAAGAAAAGATTGAGTTGATCAAGACTAAGAAAACCAACGCTCCACCTTTCCTTGTGACTCTTGAAATTTTAAATCATAAGGTCCATAATTGTTTGGTGGACTCTGGATCATCCATGAATGTTATGCCCCTGGCAGTTTGCAAAAGGCTTGATGGGCCGCTAAAACCTACTATTTGGGATGTCACTCAACTTGACAAAACCAGTGTCAAAGTAGTAGGGGAAATGGAGGATGTTCTGATCCGATTAGCTGCAAATAAAAGGACATGTCATTACATTGACATCATAGTAGCAGACATACCTGATGGTTATGGAATGATCCTGAATAGAGATTGGACAGCAAGATTAAATGGGTAATTTGCTTCAGACTGGTCTCACTTGTGGTTACCTTAGAAGGGAAGCCCAAACATGATTAAGATTTTGAGAGAGCCATATATGAAGCACAATGTCACTAAGCTAGGAGAAGAAAATGAATTTGCTGAGTCTGTATTGGGAAACCATCTAACTGAGTGTAAGTTGAGACATCATACTTCAAGAAAGGCCAGTCCTATGATGGATGCCCAACCTAAGCTCCTTCAACTCACTCAGGCTAAAAGAAATGATTGCAGGATCTTAGATATGGGCTCCATTTCAATAATAGCACAATTAGATCATGGTTAGAAATACTCATGTCTGAAACCCATCTCATTCCTTAGCTTTTAGTTGTAAAATTTCTTGGGGGAATGGGCGTTTTTTAGATTTTTGTCCGCTGTTGTACATAAATAAATTGTTTTGTTTTCTTAATATTAGATGTCATTTTCTTGCTTTAATGCTTTGATGGTTCTTCTTTTATTACTTGCTTTGCTACTATTTCTTTATAGCTTTGTTAGTTTTCCTTTTGATTTTGAATAAGAGGCAAACTTTTGGATGCAATGGGAATGTCAGGGTTCTATATCAACTAAAGTCCTGAGCAAAAGACTGTGCTTTAAAGTATAGAATGTATTCTAGTAATTGTATTCCTAACTGGCAGTGCATTCATTCGAAGTCTCACTTGATCCCTGTAAATAACTCAAAAGTGAAGAAGGTCTGAAGTACTATTTCGAAGCTCCATCTATTTCACATCTTAAACTACCCAAGGGAGTGACAGCAAAAGACCCACGGAAAGGAAGCAGAGTGAAACATTTTATCATATATAAATGATCCCATGCCATGGATTAAGAAAAGGGCTAAAATCTCTTAAGAGTCACTACTCCTAAAAGAGAAGCAAGACATATCAAAACAAAGCTCGAGAAAGCATTAATCTCAAAGCATCAAGTACTAAATGGCCACAAGATCCTCTCCATCCGTGAATTGAAGTATGAAATATATCATTCACACAAAATGACACTATGGGATAGAGGATCCTGAATTAAAATTCAGTAAGAAAGGCCTACAGGAGGACTCATATCAAATAAACTAAAGTTCTAAAGGCACAAAAGTGCAAATTGGCATGGGAATGAGGAACAAAAGGGTAATACTATTCACTATCTGTCACAATCCTGTGGTGTCCAAACTGTAACCACCATAGGGAAGGAAAAATAAACCTCATCCATTTCGCCTCAAGAGAGTTATTCAGACCTGAAACACTACGGATGTTACCTTTTCCCGAGAAAAATGGACTTCTTCTATGAATTGTAATGCATAAGTTGGCTTGCTTAGGAATACAGACATCTAGAAGATTTCACTTTTATTCAAATAGTCTTAAGCCGGGGGAGAGAGTTAATTCAAAGATCTGGGGTTTACCAGATAGTCGCCAATTGTTGCAACTGCAACAGTTTTCCCAAAATTCTAAAATTTTGGGGCCCTCCTTTACTTTGAATTAGTCGTTTTGTTCCTTGATTTCAGCCTATTGATTTTTGGTCTATGATTTGCTGAAGCTTCTTCCAGCACTTGAGATTGTTGTCAATCGATTGATTTTTTCTCATTTCAATGCTTAAAAGAATCCCATCTTTAATTGAGTTCATCGTCGTTTTGCATATCTTTTAAAAACCTTCCTGTATCGGGAGTTAACTCGTTTGACTATCCCGCCGTTGTGGGTGATTTTGAGATCTTGATTGTCTTTTTCGCACCGACTGTTGCGGGCCTTTTCCGGGTTTAAGATTTCCTTTTCTCTTCGACCGTTTCGCACGAGTTGTGATTCTTCATCGGGTGGTTTTTGATTCTCTATCGGACGGGTTTGAAGTCTTCTTGGTCCGATGCTGCGGACAAATCTCCTTTTCGGGCGTCCGCCGTTGTGGATCACTTTGGACTTAGTTTTTCTTTTGCGCCCCGATGTGTGTTTCAGCTTCGTATTGGAACGCTTGGCCATCATTTCCTCCTCTGTTGCAGGCGGCATCATGCTCTGAGGATCCGCCGTTGTGGAAGGTGTCGATTTGATTGGGCTCCGAGTCGGAGGGCCCGCCGTTGCGGAGGAGTTCGGATTCTTGGTCATCCGATCAAGGTACCCGCTATTAGATTTTCAACATTTAAGCTAGCATTATGTTAAGATCTTTTCACTAAGAGAATAACAAGCACAGCAATCACATAAGCACATCACAAGAGACAAGAGACACAAAGATTTTTAGGAGGGGAAACCATAAATGGAGAAAACCCCTCAACTTCCTCTAAGATAGTATCACCACAAGATGTGATCTCAAAATAGTAAGATGACCTCCCAATATAGCAATAGCCTTCTGTATTCTGTCAATCCCAAGTATTTCCTTCTCCAAAGGTGCGCCACACTTGAGAGAGCAAGTGATGTATTTTACAAGTGATAAATAGAGAGACTCTCACTCTCTATTTATATTCTTCCGTTGACTTGAAGTGCACTTAACCATGTAGGCTTAACTTACAATTACTTACTCGAGCCTACACCTTAATTAGTGTATAATAACCCAAGTGCCCCAAAACTATGGGGACTTACCTAATGACTTGACAAGACTTGTTTACATTAATAATCCTCCCGATCGGAACATCGGGGCATGACCACATGACTCAAATGCATAATAGAAACATCCCGGAATAAACATCAGGTTACAATATATAAAATACATATAAGAATACATTCTGAAGTTACATATACATCAACACTCCCTCTTAACTAGGAAGGTATTCTTTCGACACAATTTTCAGCACTGGTCTTCTTCTCTGTATCACTGGATCATGTTCATCTTCAAGTCATCTCTGTTATCAAGTCTTCTTCATCTTCAAGTCATCTGGATCTGGATCATCTCTTGATCTGGATCATCATCACTGAATCTAGATCATCACTCGATCTAGATCATTATCACTAGACTGGATCTGGATCATCACTCGATCTAGATCATCACTGCTGGATCTGGATCATCAATCGATCTGGATCTCTCGGAGTCATCATAACTGGATCTGGATCTCCACTAGTCATCATCATGTGTCTACTATCTCGTCATAGGAAGTTCTACAGAGCCATCCCTTTTTCATGCTGGTTGTAGGCCTACCCTCATGTAGGTCTTCGCCCAGCACTTACATCTGACCTACTCATCAGAAAGGCACGCCCAACACTTATATCTGACCTACTCATCAGAAAGGCCCAACACTTACGTCTGATCAACACATGATGTGAAGACTGGCTCAATCATATCTATCTGATCAACACATGATGCCAAGATAGATACTGCACTTACGTCTGATCAACACATGATGCCAAGACTGGCACAGCACTTATGTCTGATCAACACATGATGCGAAGACTGGCTCAATCACCTCTATCTGATCAACACATGATACGAAGATAGGTACTGCACTTACATCTGATCAACACATGATGCAAAGAATGGCACTGCACTTACGTCTGATCAACACATGATGCGAAGACTGGCACAGTACTTACGTCTGATCAACACATGATGCGAAGATTGGCTCAATCACCTCTATCTGATCAACACATGATACGAAGATAGGTACTGCACTTACATCTGATCAACACATGATGTGAATAATGGCACTGCACTTACGTCTGATCAACACATGATGCGAAGACTGGCATAGCACTTACGTCTGATCAACACATGATGCGAAGACTGGCTCAATCAACTCTATCTAATCAACACATGATGCGAAGATAGATACTGCACTTACGTCTGATCAACACATGATGCGAAGACTGGCACAGCACTTACGTCTGATCAACACATGATGCGAAGACTGGCTCAATCAACTCTATCTGATCAACACATGATGCGAAGATAGATATTGCACTTACGTCTGATCAACACATGATGCGAAGACTGGCACAGCACTTATGTCTGATCAACACATGATGCAAAGACTGGCTCGGCACTTACATCCATCTAGACAAGAACACATCCTATCACAGTGATGGAAAGGCATGCACTCACATCTGATCTTGTAGTAAACTACAATCACATCAGAATGGCCCCCAGTCCTCCTCGACTGAGCTACCTGGTAATTGACCAGGCACCTCCATTCTCCTCGAGAATGGCATTTTCCCTTACATCCAACCTACTCGTCGGAATGGCCAACACTCACATCTGACATGGAAGGAACTTAATCCTTTAGCCATGAGCAGAATGGTTCAGCCCTTACATCTGATCAAGTGGGAACACATCCCTCTATCACATCAGAATGGCTACTCAGCTTTTACACTGAGTGTTCCTGGTAACTGACCAGGTTCCTCCATTCCTAGAATGGCAATTGCCCTTACATCTGTCCTACTCGACAGAATGGCCAGCACTTATATTTGACATGCAAGGGAGAAACCCTCTCACCATGACAGAATGGCTCAGCCCTTACATCTGACCTGCTCGTCAGAATGGCTATGGATCTCAGCACTCATATCAGTCATGGAAGGAACCAATCCTCTCACCATGACGGAATGGCTCAGCCCTTACATCTGACCATGGAAGGAACCAATCCTCTCACCATGTCAGACTGGCTCTGGGTCTCATCACTGTCTCTGGGAGGAAGCCTCGATCTGGAGAACACCAAGTCTCTCTCTGAAGTACTCAAACTTCAACTTAGCCAATGGCTTCGTCAATACATCAGCTATATGTTCCTCCGTCGCAACATACAGGAGCTTCACTGCTCCTCTCTACACCATATCCCTGATATAGTGATATTTGATCTTGATATGCTTCGAACTGTCATGGAACACTGGATTCTCTGATAGCTTCACACAACTCTGGTTGTCACAGTGTATACAAGTAGCATCTAACTGGAGATCAAATATATCAGACAGTAGCTTCCGCAGCCATACTGCCTCACAACTAGCTGAAAAACCTGCGACATACTCTGCTTCACCTGTACTCAGTGCCACACAGGATTGCTTCCTGCTAAACCAAGAGATCACACCTGATCCCATACTGAAGCAACATCCCAAAGTACTCTTCCTGTCAATGGCACTGCCTGCCCAATCTGAATCAACATAACCCTCCAGGTTAATCTTCTGATTCGCATCATACTTGAGCCCATAATCAATTGTACCCTTCAGGTACCTTAGAATATGCTTTGCAGCAACCAAGTGAACACTTCTCGGATCTGTCAAGTACTAGCTCAAGGTGTTCACAGCAAGGAAAATATCTAGTCTCGTATTCGTCAGGTACATCAATGACCCGATCATCTGACGATACATCGTAGCATCAACCATCTCTGAAGAAGCATCACTCAATAGCTTCAGGTTCGATGCCATAGGTGTAGCCATAGCCTTGCAGTCCATCATCCTGAACCTCTTCAGGATCTCTACTTCATACTTCCCTTGTCCAAGGAAGATTCCATCTGTACTCTGCCACACCTCCAATCGACACATAACAGGAACATCACTGGTCTTTTGCCTTCAACCTTGAAGCAAAGGTTGGAATCCACTTTACTCTCAGTAAAGCCTAGAGTCATCAGTAATCTGCCCATCCTGTCATCTCATGTCGAACCTCAATATATTCTACAGTCACTCCCTCTGAAGCGGAGCATCATACTCCCTCTGTCTTCTGTACTCTATGCACTGAAACATTCTGTACCGGAGTGACAAGTAGCATCATATGCTACTAGTATTCTATGTATCCATCTACTGTATAGACTTGCATCTTCAACCTTGTATCAAAGGTTAAGATCTTCATCAAGCTCATCATGTATGTGTTTAAACTCTTATTGGCTACAAATGTCTCTTCGTAGTCTAGGCCTTCCTTTCATGAGAAGCCTCATGCTACGAATCTTGCTTTGTATCCCATGATGTTTCCATCTACTGCAAGATGGAACTATGAACTTCTCTTCAGGTCTCGATACTGTACCTTGACATCATTCTTCTTGAACTGATCTTCCCTTTCTTCTTGGTGGCTGGAAGGTTCTGCATCAATGATGTCACTGCACTCGTCATATTATTCTTTGTCTTTGAACTGTCGTCACTTGTTCTTCGGAACAAGTCTTCATTCTTCTTTGCTTGTAGGCGATTATGTATGCGATCTTTCCTACAAGTCAAATGCAATTGTATGGTTATAAACATTTCATAAGGAATATTTATACTGGAAAACACTTATGCATAAATATATGATCATGCAACTACTTTATCCAATACAACATTCATCCATATCTCACTGAAAATTTCTAGAAGCCTTCCATCTCTACCAGGACAACATTGAGATTGTGCACTAATCCAATATGTCAGCAAAGAAGTTTCATTCTAGATAAGTAGCAATGGAGAATTTGTATAGCACCATGAGCTACTTACCCATCACATGCATATTAGTAGTATGCTGTCATTAATGCAAACATCCTATCATGCATAATACAACAACTGAATATAAACAAATGCATAACAAACTAATGTAATGAAATGACAATTGAATACTTATCTTTATTTGTTTCGAGGGTAGACTCCTTCTTGAGCCTTCAGCTTCATCGTCTTCTTCATTCATAGTCGCATCGTTTCTTATCCAAATGCTGAGGTGGATAAGAATTTCTTCAAGAGTTGAGTTCTTCATATTCCTCATTGCTTGAGGGATCTTCTTTGGATGGAAGGAGCTTGATCTTCAGTTGCTCCCATCTTCCCTTCTCTTCTTATGATTCAAGCTTCTTCTTCTTCACGGAGTCTTCTGAAAGTAATCACTTCCTTCTGGAACACATTCCTTGAATGAATGAATTCTACGATCCTGGGAGGCCATTCAAGGTGGCCATCACCACTTTTGCATTCTTCATCGCTTCTTTTACTGCTTCAAGTTGTTCTTGATTTGAGAGACTCTTATGACTGCATGGTTTCTACATTCTAAA
>LPNX010838459.1:180447-292455 GCA_001517045.1 Pseudotsuga menziesii | reverse complement strand
TCATCACTTCCATGAGTAATGTTACCTATGAGAGCTGATATTAGAACATATTCATCCTCGCTTGAAGAATCTTCTCTTTCATATCTAGATCTCTTTCTGCATGGTTCATCATCCTCTGCAGCATGAGCATGATGTCTTCTTTGGCCTCGTCTCCCTCTGAAACTGGAACCTCTATACTCATGTAGGTGTCCAATCTAGTTTCTTCAGAGAGATAAAATACTTCTATGCTTGGAATTTTTCAACTTCACCAAGCTTATCATCAAGCTATTGTGATAGATCATATTGAAATGAGAACCTCAAATGGAAATAGCAAAGGATTAGATCTTACCGATTTGAGATGTCCGTCCTTGTCCGGGAGTTTGCTGATCTAGGGTTTGTCACATAAAAAATAATTTTAAAAACTTGGAATCTTTCATATATAATTGGATGAATAGATATATCTCTTCAAATGGAGCTGTCCAATGTACTCCTTTTCTGAAAACAGTGGAGGGAAGCTCCTGAAACAGGAAGCCCTAATTTTCTGATTTCTTCTGCAGACATTCCTGCTACTGTTTCTGTGATATCTCCGACCTTACTGATCCTATGTGTCTGAAATTTCTCAATGAGGTAACCTCACATGTCCCTGATCCAAAACCATAGGTTTCATCAGAATTGGTTTCACCATTTGGGATTTATGATCCTTTTCCCAAGGTGACCTGTTACAGGACTGTTCAGAACAGCGAAGTTGTACGGCCTTCCACGTGTCACTGGTTCATATTATGAGCCTGATATTCGGACCACAGTAATTAAATTCCATTCACTTTCTGTAACATCTTCAGGAATTCAATTTGGACCTCTGTAGCCCAAGATATTGCAGATCTCCCCAGGTGTCCTGTTTATGGATGATTTCTGGAAGAGGCTGGAACCCTAACTTGGAGAGATCATATCTCCAAGCATATAGCGAATCTGAGGCTGATATTTGGACAGAGGATTCATCATGATTTTATATTCGGCCCCTACAATTTTCAGCTTCTGATACTTTGCCAATATCAGAATATAGCGACTATACCAAAACTTATCTGTTTTAGTATTTAGGGTTTCTCTAGCTAGGGGTCAAACTAGGGTTTGACTTTTCCAAAGATTTACCCAACCAAATTTCTTGATCCAGGTCTCTAAACTTCGGTTTTGATGAGGATAACAATCCTATGCTGGTCTCATTCAAAAATTCCTCTTCTGTAGAAATCCCTAATTTCCACATCGAAACTGAAAATGCTTGAAATTGAATTCCGCATCGATAGAAAGATGCACCCTTCAATGGAGAGTCATCTTAGCATACTTTTGCTGAAAATCTGTGGAGGAAGATCCACAAAATAGGAAGCCCTAGTTCTTGTAGCTGCACAATGTCTTCTTCTTAGGTTAGCTCTGATACCATGTTAGATTTTCAACATTTAAGCTAGCATTATGTTAAGATATTTTCACTTAGAGAATAACAAGTACAGCAATCACATAAGCACATCACAAGAGACAAGAGACACAAAGATTTTTAGGAGGGGAAACCATAAATGGAGAAAACCCCTCAACTTCCTCTAAGATAGTATCACAACAAGATGTGATCTCAAAATAGTAAGATGACCTCCCAATACAGCAATAGCCTTTTGTCTTCTGTCAAGCCCAAGTATTTCCTTCTCCAAAGGTGCGCCACACTTGAGAGAGCAAGTGATGTATTTTACAAGTGATAAATAGAGAGACTCTCACTCTCTATTTATATTCTTCTGTTGAATTGAAGTGCACTCAACCATGTAGGCTTAACTTACAATTACTTACTCGAGCCTACACCTTAATTAGTGTATAATAACCCAAGTGCCCCGAAACTGTGGGAACTTACCTAATGACTTGACAAGACTTGTTTACATTAAAAATCCTCCCGATCAGAACATCGGGGCATGACCACATGACTCAAATGCATAATAGAAACATCCTAGAATAAACATCGGGTTACAATATATAAAATACATATAAGAATACATTCCGAAGTTACATATACATCAACACCCGTCGGTGCCCGATTGTAGTTCACGCATTCTTTTTTAGCTGTGCAGGTGAGTTAGTATTGTGGACCATCCGCCGTTGCGGAGGGACTGAAGCTCTAGTCGCCCGACGCAACTTTCGTTTCGTGCCCAATTTAAATGCTCTCGCACGTGTGGCATTTTTTATATTTATACGGTGCGACGGTATGGGTTTTTGTATTGTTTGTTTTGATTATCGAGCACTGTCATGGTGAGCTTAGCGTTGAGCTGTCGGGCTTCGAAGGGAGAGAGGATCTAGCTGTCATTGTACCAGCTTCCAGGTGGAAGAAGTATTCCAACCACCATCAACTCAGCCATTCGCCGAATTTCCAGGTAGGTTTATTCCATCTTTTCCCATCATGTTTGAACGGTTATTGGTTTTCTCCCATATTTTGGGGTCCCCGGCGTTTTCCCTCGATTTAAGCTTGTGCCAGTGGGTTTTATCTTAACCTTGGGTAAAGGGGGGCGTTTTTGACCATTTGAGCCATTTTCTTTTCACCTTTAGTTTCTGCCTCGCACGTACAAGGGTTGAAGGGGTTAGGCGCAGATGGCCGTTACGCCGTCTACACCAAGCCTTGCTGCACGGCCATGATAGACAAGGAGTGGTCGGATTTTGGGCCCTGCCATGGGGGGTTTGGTAGTTTATTGATTTGCGTGGTGCATCCCCAACTTGTGGACTCTAACCATTCTGCTGGCACGTTTTTGCATCCTCGACGAGGCAGAAGGTCGGACCTACAGTTGACTGGGAGGAATAGAGTTTTGAAGATTTTTCGCAGTCGAGCCTAGCCTGTGTTGTTTGCGCCATCCTTTCCGACCCTTTTGATTTTTGGTCACTTAAAACCCTAGTGGGATAGAAGGGATGTGTCGCTGATTACGCTGCGTTTGTTGAGGATAGCGTTTTGGTCGTGTTTTGATGAGGATACCCTGTGTATAAAAGTGGTTACGCCTCCCTAGGGAGGGCGAAATGTACTGTCAAATTAATGTAACTTCTCCGCTACAAGTCGCATGCGTTTCTTTTGTGATGCGTCTGATTGGGTTTTATGGCTAAAGTGTTGATTGGCATGAGCTTGACGCTTTTAATCCTTCTCTGCGTTTGCTAGGCAATAGAATGATAATTGAATACTGCACCTGCATATAATTTACAATGTTTTTGCTTCAATGTATCGCTATCATGAGGAAGTGGCAGGTCACATAATAGTGTAGGTTTAATCCTGGCATAAGTATGATTGATAGGCTTGCTCATATAGATCGGATCATAAGATAGTACACCCATAGTCTCAAGGAATTATAAGGTTGAACAATATATGTATTTGTTGCATTGAACATTACCATACTGTGCATAAGATAATGGCACATTGCACGGTACTGCATGCTAGTTTGATTGTTTAGTATGAGAGACTTATGATTTGATTTTATGGACTGGTCACAATTATGATACACTTGAGAAAGGATATATTGCTTCACAATGCTCACAAATTCAAACTGCTTAAGTGTCATAATGTTTTTACATTACAGGAAGAATTTACAATGTCCAAGAGGCAGAAAAGGAAGGCCCCTGCGGTCGAAGAGCAAATAGCAATAGAGGTCATCCCACAGAAGGAGTATATATATGAGGATACCCAATGTATCTCTGGTATTGAGCCTGAGTACAAATGGGGCGAGATATACAGACTGATTTCCCGTAGGGAAGTCCCAAACACGGGTCTTGAGGAAGAACCTATTTACGCCAACATTGAAAAATCCACCATCATGAAGGTGGCTACCAGACCAGAGTTGTTCCCTTGCTCTGATGTGATGAGATGGATTCTACCACACACAAATAACAACACAATGTTGATGGGAAATGTTGAAGGTCAGGGCTATGCTGCATTTAGCCCTGGATATGTGGCATTGGCTTACCACCTGCCAGAGCCCCAAGTCTTCCTGTGAAACGATTGGTTAGATAACCTCAGGATGGATTTAGTGGAAACCATAAGAAGAATGATCTTACCAGGAAAGCTTTATAGACACAGAGCAACTGAGGACTATGACACAGCAAGCTTAAGAGCTCCTTATAGGTTTATAGCCTTGATGCTAAATCGGATCTTTGGAAGAGCCAATGGTAGACTCTTCAAATTGGAGTGGATACCTCTTATGTTTCATGTGGCCACAGAAGGAACAATCTTCAACTGGGCCATCCTAGTATCAAGTAGTCTCTCTTCTTGTGTAGCTCCAGCCCTGGGAGGAGGAGAAGCCCGGAAAAAATTTGAGTTCTACATGAGTTCCATTCTGATAGACTGCATATTATGCCACCAGCCTTTCCCCGGGCTCAAATGTGTTTGGGATAGGGAAAGAATGCCCATATATGCAGCCTACAAACTACTGGGGGCTCATCAAGACCATAGTTATTACCAAGAGATCTGTGAGCATTTTATTATGCCTCTGCACATGCTTATCTTCCGAAAGGAATGTAATTGCATGTTTGAAGAGGCTATGCAGGTAATAGAGGATTATGGTGATTATTTCTTGACAGAAAACGGGATGTATCTTAGAATGTTTGGTGGATCAAAAACACCTTATCTGCTGCCCAAGTATGCAATGGATTATATAGTCCACAAAGAGGCAGTCAGACAAGTGTTTATTGACGGAGTTGGTCACTTCTTGTTCCAAAAAAAGAAGACTGCCTATCCACCTCTACCATTTAAGCTAGGCAGCTACAGTTTCGCTAATGTGAAGCAAGCTGCAGAATTTATAGAGGAACTAGGGAAGTTCCACTTTGGTGAGATGACTTTCAGACGAAATGACACTCATGGAAGAGTGGTTGAACACTACAAGAAGCACAAGGTGTTTTACGAGTGCACCCACCATTTTGATCGAGATGAATCTGTTTTCAGGAGTGCACCAAACATGACGGCACTTAGTAAAAGATTCAAACCAAAGCATCCCACCAAGGGCGGAAAAGGGAGTGAGTAGGATAAAGCTGAGCAAGCTAAGGCTGAAGAGGTCACCAAAAGGATAAGAGAGGAGGCTCAGAGGCTTGAAAATGAGGCTATAGAGTGGCTGCAGAAGGGAGAAGAAGAGAAAATGAAAGCTACCCAAGAAGCAGCTAAACAAGCAAAAGAAGCAGCCAGAGAAACAGAAGAAGTTGCTAGGCAAGCAGCCGAGGAAGCACAAAGGAAGCTAGATGGAGAGCTTCGAGAGCAAGAGACTGAGAAGATAAAGTTGACTCAGCAGCAAGCCTCTGAAACACCATCAGGACAGAGTTAAGGAGAGGAAAACCCTGAGGTGCAGACCCTTCAAGTGCCCACTACCATCACTCCTGCAACCCCTATGCTTCAGCTAGTACCCTTCGTCCAGAAAAAAGGGGAAGAAGTCCCTGATTTCAGCACCGTATATTATGACAGGTCTACTAAAAGGATAATGAGGAGAACAGAAATAAAGGTAGAGGCAGAAGGAATGGCCAGCAAAATGATAACAGATAAGGTCATGATGGTAGCGACAGATGTAGATCCAAGGTTTACTATAAGGGCTGGGACTGCAGCAATACATGCTTCAGAGGATAATATAGACAGAATGATGATTGAAATAGAGTCATCCAAGAAGACCTCGTCTCAGCTTAAGGACACCCTGAGAAAAGAAAGAGAAGAAGGCAATAGACTTAAGAGAAAATATGAACATGTGCTAAAAGAAATGGAGGCCACAAAGGGAGAAATCCATGCCCTCTAGATAGAAGCGCAGGTCAAAGGAACAACACGAGAGGCTCTAGAAAACGCGCAGTAGGAAGTTCAAAAGCTCAAGAATGAGAAAGAGCAGTTGAGGGCAAAAGTGGAAGAGCTGGAGGCATAGCAGACTGTCATTTATGAGTCCAATGCCTCATACACCCAGGAACTGCAAGTGAAACTGGCATCTCTGACTGCTGAACTGGAAGCAACAAAGGAACAGCAGGTTGATCTACAGCAGATTAAAGAACACATCCTGGCTCAGAAAGCTAAAGTGCTACACCTGCAAACTGCCCTGGAGGAAGAAAGATGCCAGGTCCTCCAGATTGATAGCCGACTGGAAGAACTCTTGGACACCGCTTCTTATTTTGTTGACAGATCCCAAGACATTCTCGAGGAACTAACTACAAGGATAGCAAGGGTGGAGAATGATGAAGAAGTCCCTATAAAACTACCATCCAAGGATAAGCAAGCCCTTAAACGGGACCACGATCTGATAGAATTCGCTATCAATACTGCAGAAGAATTCCAGAATATAGTCAAGAAGACAAAGGGAGCCTGCACAGAATTCTTCAAGAGAGCCCTGGTTACCTACAACCGATGTCAGGTAGAGGACGAGAAGAGACTATATGAGTTCCCTGATCATGATGCATTTGTAGAAATATTGCAGAAGAGACAACAAGATGAAGAAGCCAGAGTACAACACATCGAAGCCATTAATGACCAGATTCTGAAAGATGAAATAGGCCACACAGCCGTTAATGTGCAGCTCTTGGAAGAACAGGTGCGATTGAACACAGCCAGGGTAGAGGCCATAAAAAACCAGGCTAACAAGTTCAAGCTAAACATTTAGTTTTTAGAGCCTAGCTCGTTTGAAGGTCTCGCTGCTGAAGCAGCAGCGTGGAAAAAATTCTTGGAGAACCAAGCGGGATCCTCCTCATAAGAGGACCAGTCAACTTTGTTGTAATTTAATAAATTGTAAAGGGCTTTTTGGAAAAAAATGAAACGTTGGGAAGACAAAAGGGTTGGGAAGCCCAAAGGACACTTTGGGCGGCCCAACCAATTTTTCTTTTTGTATAAAAGTAGGAAGGGTAGATGAGAAAAGGGGCGTTTTTCCCCAGTAAGACTGGAAATTTGTTGTAAGAAGAACTACTTCCTTTTGAAATAAAATTTACAGTTTTCCTGTTGAAAGAAGATCGATGGGATTTCAGATGTTTTGACATGGATAATAGAAAGATGAACTACTTTGTTTTTTCAGCATTATATCCATGAATCGTGAGATTGTTCTAACTTCATGACCTATGTCTTTGTTTAATGATTTTTTATTTATTTTATGAAATCCCTACCATGAGTAATGTATGCTTGCCATAAACAATTAGCTATCTGGTTGTGAAATATCTTTCGCTGTTCATGTGTGTAAAAGATAATGTCAGCTATCTGTAATTGCTTTTATTATGCGTGCACATCCACATTACTCATATATGTTAATTACAAGTTGGCTCCTCGGGGATAGGATAAGTAGATTAGATAGGTAGGCATATAGATAGTTAGTCATTTCATTTCTGCATGATTGTTTCAGATGCATGGTGAGCCTAAGACGAGAGGTAAGAACCTGCACATCACTTTGTGAATGCTCCTTGCATCCTTCACCACCCTGCATTCAGTTAGATATCTGCATTTCATTCTTAAGTCAAAAAATACAAATTCCAGTGGACCGTGCCGCAACTGGTAAAACCCTTGTTACTTTGACCTACAGTGGTCAGACCGTAAACCGGATGGATTCCCTATACCAAACAGTCAACGGGCTAGCTGGGAACGTTGATTGGGGAGAATCCCTTACTGTTGCCGCCTGCGAATTCGCAGGCCTCAACACAGTGTTAGGAAGAACCGCTCTTCAAACAAAGAGAAAATGTGGTGCCACCACCTCTCTTAAACACAACTCAGGCGGTGCTGAAGAAGGTACCACTCCTAAGCTTAAGGGTAGAAGCGATGCTAGGTTTTTATATGCAAATTTGACATCTGGAGCACGGTTTTCAGTTCAATATTTGGGAATGAGGGAAAACATGGATGTTTAGGATCTTACCACATGTTGATGACGAGACTCAGGTGTAACGATTTGTCTTTTGTGTTATAAATTATATTTCTAATGTTGTGATTCCTAAATGGTTTTGATTCTAAACTTTGATTTATTTTTTCAATTATAAAAATATTTTGTATAGCTTTTTTGTATTTTCCATTTCCCTGCCATATCCAGATCCTATATTTTTGAAAATATGGTGGACTAATAACTTAGGGAATAATCCAATTGAAGACAACAAATTTGTCCACCACAAAGACCAATTTTGGTATGCTAACTCGTTCTAATAAATTTAGGTCACTATATAACAAATAATGGTTGGTAAATTTTTAATAGAATAAAGATATAAATAAGATAGGTTGTTAGACTATGTGGGGACAAATATTATTATCTGGAATGAGATTTTCTTTCTAAGGTCTCTCATGCCATGGATTCTCTATGTTTTACAAGTTTTTGTTAATTTCGTTTTCTCTATTATTATCTTCTTTCAATGTTTCCTCTTCATAAGTTAGTTTTCTCACATTGTATCAATGCCAAACTCTAGTTTGAGAACAATGTCTTAATGAAGCATCGAAGTGAGTTTACAGTTGTCTACAAATGTTTGAGAACAAGAAATCTATATTGAATTTGCAACAAGAAGCAGTAATTGAAAATTGTTGAACATTGGATTATTGAGAAATTTGATATATAAGATAAGATAATTTTATTTTTGTCCAACAAATGACCGATAAATAGGAAATTAGATGAGAATGTACAACCAGGAAGCAATAGACTATGGGAATGTCTATAGCTTTCATATATGATAAATAGATAGAAAAAAAGGAAAGATATAATTGACAATAAAAGAATAAGAGAATATCAATATCTAGGTAAAGTAGAGGGGGGAAACCCTTAGAGTGTGAGGCCTTGTCGCAACATCAAGATAATTATTGGAAATAGAAGTACAAGTAGAGGTATCCTTGTATCCATATATCACTATGAATTGAACAATGAAAAACCTAATGATTTATTTTATAGAGTGCTCAAGGTTGAGAGGGATAGATTGTGCAATCTTGGGAAGAGTTACAGGGAGAATGAATTGTCTCTCCTAACAATACAGGGCCAGGAGAAAAACCTCCTAATTATAAGCATAGATCACAATTCTTTGTTCTTGAATGATGAAATTTGATTAGAAAAGGAGAAATTATAGCATCACACAACATAGTCCTAGATTTAGTTTCCAGGGCTCATCAAAATTTAGTTGATGACCATCCAATAGGACCTACCTTTTGTTTAGGGAACACGAAAGTAAACTAGTGGGATATTTCTATTCAGCCCAAACTAGTACATGGAGATTTGGACATTTCTATGAACTATAATGAATGAAAATTCACAAGTTCCTCAGGTAGACCTCCTAAGCCACGATGCAAACATGGATTCCTAATAAGCTTAAATTAGGTTGTAGCCCTAAAATTTGTGAGCTCAAAATTAATCATAACATTATAGAAACTATGGGGACACCTAAAACACTTCTACTTTGATAAAGGATAACAGAGTCTGAAAATCCAAGATCAATGAAAACATGTATAATTTCTATAATGAATCAGAATGCAGTCTAAAATTTGCTTCAACGACATACAAAATGACCAGAAAACAGAAATGAGACAACAAGAAGTGGGTATAGACAAGAGAACATAATAGTGTACCTCTTAGTAAGACTTCCATAGGAAATAAACTATTCTTTGGTGGTATTAACATTGTGGTCTATATGAAATCCTGGCCAAAAGGAGACCTGAAGGGAATCTTATAGTCTTTGGGAGGGAATACCAAGCAAGGCTGCCACATTGTATTGAAAACCCACAATACTAATTGTATTCATATCCATTTATATAACCAAGAATATGATTCTTATACACAATATAGCATGGAATGAATTCTTCCATGCCTCTTCCATAGAGGCCCAACTATTCATTGGTTCAGAGAGAAAACAAAGCCTATTTCCAAGAACTCTTCCATGACTTTCTCCCTTGGGTGCATGTAGGCTCTGTAAACACTAAGCAAAGGAACTGATGATGGGAATCTGAAACCCAGAGCGGAAATCAACATGAGGGTGTTGATAAAGAACATAAAACCCACTTGAGGAACGATATAGGGTCACATTTAGAAAAACTTGGTTCTACATTGATTTGCTACACTAGATCCTTCATTGCAATACAATTTTTAGAGGGCTTATTGGGGATCCTTTTGTAGAGCATATGACTAATTTGAGCTCATACCTTCCAAATTAACTTGCTTCAGCCACAACTTGAGCCAATGTGACCATGAAATGGATATCGATTGTCTTTGAACATGTGACCTCATTGAAGAATTAAAAAAATGACAAAGAAAAATAGGTGCATATCCAATGGTAGTGGATTCTCTACCTTGTTTGGTGGATTCTCTAGTTTGAGAGATAACACAACATAGGCTAGACAATTTCTTCCTTAAACTATTGAATTTTGCATTTACACTTTGAATTAGGATATATCAAAGATTGAACAAAACGTGTGTAAATGTATGGAATGCTATAAGTAGTGTCAAACCATATAATACAAACATTTTTCAATAAACTATATAAATCTCCCTTCCAAATTAGTTAAACAAAGCATGCACATTTAGGTTATAAGTGGTCTCACTTAATGTTATGGACCGTTGGTTGTGAGACTAACATAAATTGAAGACATCAAATAAGTGATGTATATTTAACATGTTCACTATCTTTGTAGGATATTTTATGGCAACAGTAATGATGATGTGCCAAATGATGGATGAACCCAAAATCAATGTGCTCATTGTTCAAACATAAAAATATTTGAGGTTAGTATCTACAATTTTTTTTCATATTACATTGATTCTAACTCCGTAGGAGTCATGTATGATAGGAGTGGTGGTTGGACCTAGGGAGGGGATGACCACAGCCAACCTCCCTATACAACCCCTCCTTAGTATTCCATGTTCACACAATTTCATAAAATGAGAACACTTATACATGTCAAATGAAAGAAGTACGTCATGACTAATTTTTTTGGTTGCATAGTCACTATTTACCCATTTTTCTATTATTGTATATAACCTATATTAGTATTTACAAATGAAAATATAAGGTGGAATAATTATATTATATTTTATATTTAAATGTTAATGTTAATATTAATATAATATAATTATTAATGTTACATATGCTAAATTATAACTATAATTAGATCATATTAAAGAAACTATATTTCATATTAATAATTATGTTTTATTAATATGCTCCAAATTATTTGACAGAATCCAGTAATGAAAATTGCAATTTTGAAAAAAAAAATTGCAATTTACTGATAGATTTAGAGACCCCCTTTAAGGGGGTCTCTAAATTGATCTGCAATGTTACAATTTACTAAATCGTAATAATTCATTGTTAAAATTGCAATTTTCTGTTGTTCAGTGACACAATTAACATCACTCAGGTCTCTAAATACATATACAATGTTGCAATTTACTAAATTGTAACACTGCATATGGATTCAGAGGCTCATTTTAAAGGGGATGAGGGCTCTGAATCCATCTGCATTGTTAAAATATAGTAAATTGTAAAACTTCATTATTAAAATTGTAATTTTTTATTGTCGGTGTGACACAAGTAAAAAATACTAACATAAACAACTAATTCATATTCTTAATTGTTGTTAGCTAGACATATTTATACCCATGACTAAATTATTTGTTTAAGTTAGTCATTTTTTATCTAGTCATATATCTCATAATGTGACTAAATTAGTCATTTATCTTAGTCATTTTTAGTTGTCTTACTTAAAATTGCTCAATTTTCGTCATTTATCCCTTGAAAAAACTATGGTGACTAACTTTTTTAGTCACCTAGTCACTTATCTCTCATTTTGTACTAGTGAGTGTTGGCCAAAACCCACCAACAAAGCCTTGTCAACAGGGGTTCTCGCTCTTTCGATGCCCAACCAGCACAATCTCCCTGAGCACCGGCCCAGACAGGTTTTACCCTACCCAGCAACACCCGCAGAGAGGATGAAGTATCACCCGAGATGTTCGAGGGAGAGATGTCGAAACCAAGTTTTTGGCAGTAAGGGGGAGGATCGAGGAATCAATGATTCATCATCATAATTATCAGATCTAACAGAGCCATTCATCAAGTATTGCAACATTCATCATAGATCTATGAGTATACCCACAGATCTAAACAAATCACATCATTTACGTATTCATTGCAGAAGTATCATATTATTCATTCATAAATCAGATCCATAAAACATCCATCATTGATATCACAACACATAAGGACATAAAATAGATATGAAAGACAGTAGAAATTTAGAGCAACATTCATCGTGTCATATTACTTTTGCACAATAGATCCAAAACATATAGTACCTCTCCATAGTCAAAGAATGATCAACCCACAAGATAACACAAGATTCAATCACTCATAGATTCACCGATCAAAAGATATCCTTTACATTTGCAATTCTAACTCTATATATAGGCTTGCACTTTTACATTCAAGTTCTACTTCTAACTAAATCCTAACAACTTCTAACTAACTTAACCACTAAGGACCAATATTCTGAAGAAATGGTCAATGAGTACAAAACCAACATGAAAATATAAAAAGTGGACTATTTTTTTCCTATCATGCTATCTTTGCCTTGCGTGGTGCCTCGTGAGTATGTGCAGCATCCTAGATGCTACTCAACCCACCTATCTCCAACCCCTTGCCAAGAAGCTCCCAACATAGTCTTGTGTCTCATCCTCGAGCCATGTCAACTGGCCATGGTGTCTTCAGTGATACTAAATAGAAGAAAACATCACATATGCATCAGTGTATGACTATTTCCATATTTATCGAGTCATAGTTAGATGCAACTTATTCCTTCAACGTCAACTATAGCAGAACTTAGGACACATCTGGACTTGTGTAACCTGTAATGCCATCATGCTCCAGCTTCAATGAATACTACATCCTTCTCCATTTACTATCTCCCTTCAAGAAGTGTCTTGCTGGCCAACAAGTGTCTCCAACTACAAATTGTGAAGCAACGATGAAATATGTAGCCCTGCTTCTGCCAACTTGGTCCTTTCAGGCTCATCCTGCTTCTGCCCACTTGATCCTTCCTTGCATTCAGGATCAGCCCATGATGTGTGAAGTTGACCCAGTTCCTTGGTCCGGCAGACTTAGTAAAGTGGGGTAGGAACTCTAATCCTATCTGGATTCCTCATGGGTGTTTTAGTCAGCACCTCAGACCGACTGGGAGAAATATATCCAAGGACGGCTTTGCCAAATATCTCTATCTCATTCAAACTAACTCACATACTAACAACTTTTTCATAAATTTCTGCTAAGACAACATTCCCACTCATAGGCTGCCCCATATCTTGGGAAGCCTTGCATTGCCCCTTCGACAGTCATTGCCTTACATAGCAGAGCTTCCTTCACTGACTCAACCCAACTCTTCTACAACTTTTCTTATTGCAACACTTCCTAATGGGGTTCATTCAGCTATTGATCCTCAGCTTATAACACCAACTTTGGCTTAGATTCCATCATGACTCACTCGGGTGCATCATTATGACTTAATCATTCATGTGTGTGCTAAATACAACGTTGATTCCATTGCCTTGCCTTTCGGAACTGCTATCATTAACTGTGGTGTCAACCGTGTCATCGTTTCCCTCTTTGACAATCGTTATTGAGTATTGATATGATGTTTGGTCACCATCACGGAGTCTCTCGTACAATGCAAGCCACTCTTTCTGTCCATGGCAACCTCGGGTCACGCAACCCCATCCCTTTTCCATGTCATGGCCCTATCCTCTTAGTGCAGCTTCCTACTGATGCATAACCGTTTCTTGTCACACAACCATGTTCTGGTGGAACACTGTTTCGTGGCCTTGTCCCCTTAGCGTAGTCTCCTACTAATGCTCAACCCTTGAATGTTGCAAAACCTTGTTCTAGTGGCTCACCTTGTCGCAGCCCTGTCCCCTTAGCGTAGCCTCCTGCTGACATGCAACCTTGTCCTATCGCAACCATTTTCCTTGGCTAATTGGCTAATAAATACTGAGTCAACTACCCTCTAACCTAATATGGCCCCTACTGGTGGGGCCGCCATTCCTCTTGCTACCTATCTCTATATTTTTTTTTTGGCGCAGTGCTTTAGGTAGTGTGCACCTCCGTCCCTGTCCTATAGGGCTTCAAGAGGCTACCATTCATGATTTTTGGTAGCACTACTCCATCTAACTGTTGCAATTGAACTGCTCCCATAGAAGTAATGGAATGAATGAGATACAGTCCTAACTAGTGCATCTGTAACTTACCTGGATGCTTCATGAACTTGTTGTCATATAACAACACCAAATATCCTTGTGAAAATTGTTTTTTTTTAATGTGGTGGTCATGCGACGCCTTCTGTCGATCCTTCTTGACACGCTGCTGGAATTTTGTGATGAAGCAGTCCTCTTCTAGTTGGACTAGCTGTGTTATACACTCCTCAAGTGCTGCTTCATCAGCCATGCCAGTTGTTGCTACAATGCGCAGAATAGGAACATTAATGTACTCCATAGGCATAACTGACTCTTTCCCATAGACTAATTTGAATGGCGTCTACCCCATCAGCATCTTGCAGGTAGTGTGATATTCCCACAAAACTATAGGAATCTTTAAATCCCAGTCATCATGATTAGCAATACATACCTTTGTCAGTGTGGTTTCCAAGATTTTGTTGAAGGCTTCTACAGTTCCATTTTCTTGTGGATGATATGGGGTACTTTTCTTATGCTACACCTGCAATTCCTCTATCAGTGCTTTTACTGTGCGGTTGATAAAGTGACTCCCTTGGTCACTCATCAATGTCCTAGGGCATCCAAATCATGTCACAATGTTTTCAAATATGAACTTTGTTGTTGTCACCATGGTGCAATCCACTACTAGTGTGGCCTCCGCCCACCTTGTCAAATAATCAGTCACGATGATTATGTGTCATGCACTAGTTCTATTTCCTGGTGGGTTTATTGGACCCACAAAGTATACAACCCATTTATCAAAAGGTTGTAGAGCTACCTATGGTACAAGGGGCATTTTTTCCCATTGCGATGGCTTCCTGACACGTTGACAGACGTTGCAGCTACGAACATAGTTTGCCACATCATTATGCGAAGTAGGACACCATAGCCCAACGCACAGTACCTTATGCGCGGTATCTTGTCCTCCATAATGTCCACCTGTGATTCCTGTATGTGCTTCTTCTACAATCGACCCTTTCTCATGAGGTAGAACACACCGTCACAGGATCTCATCTAGTCCAAGTTTGTATAAGTGCCCAACAATTAACTGGAAATCCAAATCCTTCACTACCAACTGCTTCTTCTCACTAGTCGACATTTCCTCTGGTGCAACTTTGGTTGCCAAGAACTGAATTATCGGTGCATAATGGTCATCTGCGATATCAACTCGAAATAGTTGTGCATCCAAAAATCCATCATCAATATTGGTGGGCTCTTTTCCTGTTTCAATGTGAAATAGATGATCAGGACTAGCAATCAAGCATCCTAGCTTCACGATTATTTCGAAATCAAACTCCTGAAATAGAAGTAGACAATGACATATTTTCCCCGCCAACATAGGCTTATTAACCAGATATTTCAAATCCAAATGGTCAGTGAACATTTTGAAGTGACCACCCAAGAGATAATTCCTAAACTTCTGTAGCGCATATACCATTTCCAACCCCTCTCTTTCTGTGGTCGTGTAATTCTTCTCAGTAAAGGATAACTTCCTACTAGCAAAGGAAATTAGGTGATCCATATCTCCTTCTCATGGTTGCAAGAGTACCACTCCCAGTGAAATGGATGAGACATCGACATGGACATGGAACTCCTTGTTTCAATCAAGGAACACAAGTATGGGTATTGAAGCCATCTTGGCCTTCAATGTGTTGAAGTTGTTTTGACATTCCTAGCTCCATACGAATGTGAAATCCTTCTTTAACAGTTTCTCTATGGGGGCAGTAATCACAGCATAACTGCAGATGAACTTGTGATAGTACCCAGTGTGTCCCAGTTTCATGCTAAGCATATTCATATTTGTAGGTGGTGGCAGGATTAGGCTGAGTGAAATCTTCGTTGGATCAACCAAAAGCCCATACTTACAAATGATATGACCCAATAGCATCCCGAATGGTGCACAGAAGATGCACTTCTTTGAATTTAAGGCGATATTATGCTATTGACACCTTTCCAGCATCAAGTGCAGGTTTTCCAAGTGATCCTTAATCAGCCCGTAGACTTTCCAATCATCCATATAAACTTGCAGGAATTCTGAATAAAATATTTGAATCCAGCGAAAACAACCTGAAAGAATATCGCAGGTGCATTTTTCAACCCAAAGGGCATCACTGTGTACTGAAAACAACCCCATTCGGTAACAAATGTGGTTTTATGGAGGTATTCCTTTGCAATTCTTATCTGGTGATAACCAGAAAATCCATCTGTAAAAGAGTACATTTCTTGAATGCCTACTCCTTCAAGAACCTCATCAGTGAACGATGTCGGAAAGGGATCATGCATGTAAGCATCATTCAATTTTCTTAGATCGACACAGATTCATACTTCACCATTTTTCTTGTCTTGGGCCACCATAGGACTTATCCATTTTAATTCTTCAACATGCTCAATATTCCTTGCATCTAGCATCCGGTCAAGTTCATCCTTGACCCGTTCTTTATATCACAAATTCAAGCGATATGGCCTATGTCGCACTGTTTTTTCAGCTGGTTTTAATGGGATTCTCATTTCACCTAGGTCACCCAATATCCCCTTCATTTCTGAGAATTTTGTTGGAACAAATCTTGAAACTCATGCAATAGATCTATGATCTTTTCCATGGTCTCCCTATCTTAGTAGTCCCCAATGTTTGCAAATTTTGGATTCTCTTTCGTCCCAATGTTAACTTTCTTAATATTCAGTGGTTGAGTCATGGGATCAGTTGGCACATATGGTGTTGTGACATCCCAACTTCCTTCAGTATCCAAAAAATTAATATTGTGCAACTCATCATCATCCTTGAGCTTGCTGGAGATGTTGTAACATTCCATCATCAATTGCATGTGGAAATGTGCATGTGGGTCCACAAGACATGCGACTGGGACAACTTTCAAGACTACATCCCAAATGATCTATAGTGCATTGTTAACCTCTGCATCAGCATCTACAAAGCCAAAGGTATGTGCAAAGAAAACAGGCAGCTCCTTCAAAGAAGTTATTTCTCTACGCAATTTTGCTGATATGTACCAAGACCTTGGCATTTCATCCAGTGTGTGAATAAAAGCATGGACCCATTCATCCATGGGTCATGATGCCCACAGAGTATGGCATTCTCTTAGATGACTATAAGGGTTATTTTTTCCATCATATCTCCTAGTGTGATACGCCTCCATATCTCTGAAGCACACGGTCATCAATCGTCGACATTGTGCCCATTCATGAATGGTCTCCTTATGAACTTCCCACCAGCGTGTTGGAGAGTCATTCAATGCTTATCCTAATTCCAACAAGCATCGAGGCTTAGATACCTTCGCTTCAAACTCCTCGAGGAACCTAGATAGTTTTGGTAGTCCTTCATATGTCAACAACTCAATGAGCTCAGTCATGACAGGACGTAGTGACTATGTGATCAACCCACATTTTCTGAGCGATACCTCATGCATCCGATTTTGTTGATTTTTCAAAGCATCATTAGAATCATAGGATGCATAGCTAGATTTGTACCAACCCAGTTATCCGTCAGTAGTAGGATGGATATAATATTCAGAAATATTGTAAACCTAATCCCATCCTCTAACTACTTCATCTTTGGTAGGTTCAATATATTGCCTTCCTTCATCGGGATCCATAGGTGCGATGACTCAGATATCCTGGTTCTCAAATCTCATCAACCGCTTCTTAATGTTGATCACAGTCATGTTGTCAATGGCCCATCTAAACCATACCAGTGTGAGATAGGAGCCTCTTCTTCAATGACTTCGATTACATCGAAATCAGCATGATTCCTCATACCTTTGACATCTATGACTAGATTTGACACACGGCTGATTGGTTGGACTTTGGCCTGATTAGCCAATCTCAGCTGCACTAGGGACCAACCAAGTGTTGACTCCCCCATCTTATACCATGTTTTATTTGTCAATATATTTACATATGACCCAAGATCTAGAATAACTGAGTCGACTTCATAGTCCCCAATCTGGATGTTCATTCTCATTTCATTTTCTGTCTTTTTCTTCTGTAAAGAATTCACCGCAGAGTCCTGCAACTCTCTATATGAAAGGTGCAACAACTTCTCGATCTCAACCAGAGCATCAGGATATCCTGATAGGGATAAAAAACTCTCAAATAAATATTGTAAAGTTCCATGATGTCGTGATGGTATAGATTCTAATGAAGAATCAAAAGCAAAAGGCATGCCAACAATAAGTGTCTTACTAGGATTTCTTCCAATCACCTCGCAAACCTCAAAAAAGGCATCTCTCTCAGTCGTGATATCAAACTATACTTTCTTCTTTCTAGCTATTCAAATTTTTGGATGTGGTCCATCTTCTCTAGTCACCATGCCTCCTCGAGTGAAAATACTAACATCAACATCCTCTATTCATGGTACTACTAGAATCATCACAACCATCGACCCTTGATTTTGGTTATGCGATGAAGGCTGGTTCAGAGGTGTATTCTGGTTCAATGAAGGATTCATAGGATGATTTACATTTTGATTTTGTACTGGAATTTGGGTTTGAAATTGATTCTATAGTTTCTGCTGGTTCTGTATCTGATTCTGGGCTGAGAACTAGTTCTGATTCTGCAACCGAGGAACACTTCTGCCCTACCATTTTACAATTATCTAAGGGAAATTTTCAATAGTATGATTGATTACTATGTATTATACACACTATAGATGAGGAAAATCCCTTTGATAGTTCCCAAATGTCCCACAGTTGTAACACCGAACTGATGCACGATGCCTTCCTCCTCCTCGGCTGAAACCTCCTCTTCCCTTGAATCATCCATGGAATCCTCCCTACTACTAGTACTATGGTTGAGCTACTTGATGTTGATATTGGGGTTGTGCCACTTGATGGTGTAGGGGATTGGGTTGTTGTTGAATGTAGTGTGCTACTTGGAAATACTATGGATGTGGTGGAGCCATCGGCATCTGTGGTTGCGACACAAACTGCAGCTGTGATGGAATAAGCTGCATCTATACTTGAGGTGTTGGTCACACTACCTATAGCTGCGGATACTATGCCATGTGAGGATCTTAACCTTTAACAAATACGAATCATATGTCTGATCTCGAAGTAGATCATAAGCTCAACATTCCTTATCCTCATTCCCAACTAAGCAACAAAAGGTGCAATATAATCTTTCTAGATTCGTAACCATTTTATGCATGTAGGTACATTCTTCATGTCAATGTCCAAATACTTGACATATGCGACACCACGGCACACCATTACAACTCAGTGGTTTTGGCACTCCTGAGAGTAGGTAGTTTCAAAAGGTAGGACTGGTATCCTTGGTGTGTCCACCCACATGACACTAACTATACCATAGGTCATCATGTTCCTCTTTCGCCTTCTTAATTTCCTACAACTGAAGCATAAGGTTCACCATCTGTGCCTTGATTTGGTTCATGCCAACAACAGTTTCTCGGACAGGTGAAGCTTGCAGCTTCATTATGATTTCTAGAGCCTCGCTCTGTGTCATGATCTTTTCCTGCATCATGAGATGTTGGATATGAGGGACTAATGCCACAATGATCCATTCTTTATGTTGGACATCACTCATATCAAAGATGACCCATACCCTTGGCATCTTAAACCTTTGTTCGAAGTCCCAAACTGTCTCATTAGGGAATTGTTTAATTTCCTTCAGCTCCGTAGTATATTGTGCTTCAGATTTTGGTTTCTTGAACTCTTCACACAATTCCTTCTGAATCTCATCCAAAGTCTTTTCAGTGCTCCCTTGGATAAATTGAATGAATCTCATATACCAATCAAGCACATGACCCCAGAGGGTGGTTGATATTTGGCCTTTCTTTACATCGTTGTCTGTAATCTATCGGGTAGTCCAGACTGCTTCACATAAGAACCAATATTGCTATGGGTCATCAGTGTCATTTCCATGGAACATAGGTAGCTTCATATCATCTCCCTCCATCCTAGGCCTTCGTCCTATAGATTTTTCTTTACTACTGGATGTTTCTTGGCACATCGGACACGTCGACGTAGATTTGCATATATATTCCTGAGCGTGAAGTAGTGCATGGAGGTGTGCACACATTTCTACTATGGTTTGAATTTGTTGTCACACTGGGCATATCCTGGGTCTTCTCATCCTCTTTGTCACTCTAGGGTCACTTTGTCCTATGTGGTTTTCCTTCGCATCTTTTGTTCCAATTGTAGCAGGAACTTCCCCTATCCTCTACCTCTTTTCCACTCAGAACCTTGCTCCTCCCCTTGTACAACCACTCTCTTCCTCAGCTTCTGTCACATTCTTGTTGAAACTCATGTTAGAATCATCAACCCATAGTTACCTACCTTAGACATTAATTTAACTGTTTTTGTCTTATTACCTAGTTTCCTAGATTCCATTCTGTGCTAGTTGCCTTCTACAAGTCCTAGAAGTCAACACATGCTAAAACTGAGTCATGGAGCACTTGGGAAACATCCTGGAAACCCAATTTATCATGTCTTATTTATTCCAGATCATCCAAAGTGCATATCTTCTTTTTTTGAAAAGATGCCTTGTTTTATTCTGATTTAAGGAAAAAAGAAAAGCTATACTAGGTGTATTTGAATTGTTTTTCTCCCACATCATCCTCCCTCATTTTATCCAAATAAAAACATGTATGAGTTGTCTTTCCATCCCTATTTATCTTTTTCACTTGAATTAGTAAATTCATAAGCATCTTCATAGATTTGGAAACTGCTTTATGCACCTATGGGGGATTTGACTAGATTTAATAAGCCTACTTTTTTACTATTTCAAATGGAATCTTTATGCATTTTATTCTCTATTGTAATTATATATTCCAGCAGCATATTACTTCACAAGGTTGGCTATTGTACAGTTATTGAATACAGATTAGTGTTATGCTCCAATTTTAGTCTCCTTTGGTGTGAATTTTACATGTTTGATTAGCAATTTTGTGAGTGTAATTGTTCTATCTCTTGGGTTGAATTTCCACATGGTATCAGAGCCTTTGTATATCAATTTCTCTCCTTCCTTATTTCTATTGTAGGTTCAAAATCTTGACTGGGAGCGCATCCTATTGACTGGAGGGCAGAGTTTCTGAGCTATGGACCAATCTCAAAAGATCATATGTGCCTTGATTTGGTTCATGCCAACAACAGTTTCTCAGACAGGTGAAGCTTGTAGCTTCATTATGATTTCTAGAGTCTCGCTCTGTGTCATGATCTTTTCATGCATCATGAGATGTTGGATATGAGGGACTAATGCCACAATGAACCATTCTTTATGTTGGACATCACTCATATCAAAGATGACCTATACCCTTGGCATCTTAAACCTTTGTTTGAAGTCCCAAACTGTCTCATTAGGGAATTGTTTAATTTCCTTCAGCTCCGTAGTATATTGTGCTTCAGATTTTGGTTTCTTGAACTCTTCACACAATTCCTTCTGAATCCCATCCAAAGTCTTTGCAGTGCTCCCTTGGAGAACTTGAATGAATCTCATATACCAATCAAGCACATGGCCCCAGAGGGTGGTTGCTATTTGGCCTTTCTTTACATCATTGTCTATAATCTATTGGGTAGTCCAAACTACTTCACATAAGAACCAATATTGCTATGGGTCATCAGTGTCATTTCCATGGAACATAGGTAGCTTCATATCATCTCCCGCGATCCTAGGCCTTCTTCCTATAGATTTTTCTTTACTACTGGATGTTTCTTGGCACATCAGAGACGTCGACGCAGATTTGCGTATATATTCCTGAGCATGAAGTAGTGCATGGAGGTGTGCACACATTTCTACTATGGTTTGAATTTGTTGTCACACTGGGCATATCCTAGGTCTTCTCATCCTCTTTGTCACTATAGGGTCACTTTGTCCTGTGTGGTTTTCCTTCGCATCTTTTGTTTCGATTGTAGTAGGAACTTCCCCTATCCTCTACCTCTTTTCCACTCAGAACCTTGCTCCTTTCCTTGTACAACCACTCTCTTCCTTGGATTCTACCACATTCTTGTTGAAACTCATGTTAGAATAATCATCCCATAGTTACCTACCTTAGACATTAATTTAACTGTTTTTGTCTTATTACCTAGTTTCCTAGATTCCATTCTACGCTAGTTGCCTTCTACAAGTCCTAGAAGTCAACACATGCTAAAACTGAGTCATGGAGCACTTGGGAAACATCCTGGAAACCCAATTTATCATGTCTTATTTATTCCAGATCCTCCAAAGTGCATATCTTCTTTTTTTGAAAAGATGCCTTGTTTTATTCTGATTTAAGGAAAAAAGAAAAGCTAGACTAGGTGTATTTGAATTGTTTTTCTCCCACATCATCCTCCCTCCTTTTATCCAAATAAAATCATGTATGAGTTGTCTTTCCATCCCTATTTATCTTTCCCACTTGAATTAGTAAATTCATAAGCATCTTCATAGATTTGGAAACTGCTTTATGCACCTATGGGGGATTTGACTAGATTTAATAAGCCTACTTTTTTACTATTTCAAATGGAATATTTATGCATTTTATTCTCTCATGTAATTATATATTCCAGCAGCATATTACTTCACAAGGTTGGCTATTGTACAGTTATTGAATACAGATTAGTGTTATACTCCAATTTCAGTCTCCTTTGGTGTGAATTTTACATGTTTGATTAGCAATTTTGTGAGTGTAATTGTTCTATCTCTTGGGTTGAATTTCCACATGGTATCAGAGCCTTTGTATATCGATTTCTCTCCTTCCTTCTTTCTATTGTAGGTTTGACATATTGACTGGGAGCGCATCCTGTTGACTGGAGGGCAGAGTTTCTGAGCTATGGACCAATCTCAAAAGATCATCTTGACTCCATTCAATTTCTTTGAGTGGAAAGCTAAGATGGAGATATTGATGAGAGAGAAAGGTATCTATAGGGTTACTATGTTAACTAAAGTAGAGCCCAATGCAGCTGTGGAGAAAATTAAATGGTGAAATAGGAGGGATGAGGCCTATGGTATTTTGTGTCTGAGCATTTCAAGAGACCTCCTCTTCCATCTTGATGGATTGACATCACCTAATTAAGTGTGAGAGAAGCTAGAAGATATTTTTGGAAAGAAAAATGAGATGATAGGACATAAAATTGAGAATGAGTTGATCTCCTTGAGTCCCAGTAGCTTCGAATCATTGCAACTCTACTTTTCCAAGTTTAAGGCCCTTGTTTTGCAATTGAAATAGTGTGGGATCGAAAAGAAGAGCAACTAGTTTTGGCCATACTCTTTAAGCTTGGTATTGACTATTTAGTGTTTTTTTTTACCTTTGATGCCACCAAGTTGATAGCTCGAGCCTGGAAGATGCCTAAGCTTCCAAATTTCATGGGATCCCTCACACAGGAGCAAGATAAGTTGGTGATGATGGGCACCATCAAACCTTCCAAAGACCAAGCTTTGGTTGCTGTAGATTTAAGGGTGGATTCAAAAAGCAAGAAAAAAACTAAAAATCCTCTTGAGCAAAAGAGAGACAAGAACAAGTATCAAGAGGTGCCCCAAGGTTCTGAGAAGAAATACCAAAAGAAGAAGAACAAAGGAGAGATGAGAAAGTGCACATACTACAATAAGGGCTATCATCCTAAGAGCTCTTGTATGAAGAATAAAATTGACATGTTGACCCAACTCCTAGAGAATAATAACATCTCCCTTCCTGATTGCTCAAAGAAGAGGGAAGGAGGATTAGATTTAGAGGACAAAGAGAGAGTACATTCCTTGGTTGCTGGCACATCAAGCTCACCTAGCTTCATCATAGACTCTAGAGCTTCTAGACATATGGTTTTGACAAAAGAGACATTATCCTCTCTTGACATGTCAAAAGGTCCACCAATAGTTTTGGGAGATGATTCTCTCACTGACAGTTTGGGGAAGAGAAGGATTGATCTTGACCATGGTAAGTTCAATAATGTGTTGTATGTTCTAGGTCTTACCTCTAATCTCTTGTCATTGTATCAGATGACTCATACTAGGTCTCCAAAGAAGGTCATATTCTCCCCTGATGATGTTGAAATCACTAATATTTTGAATGGTAAAGTCATAGCAAAAGGTGTTGTAGATCACACTTCGAAGGTATACAGGTTTTCCCATTTTCTACCCTACTCAAACCCCTCTACTCTTCTAATTCATGATACTGAAGCAAGCAAGATTTGGAATGAAATATTTGGCCATCTTAAATACAAGTATCTTTCTCATTTAAGTGAAAAATATATGGTCATATGGTTACCAAAGATCAAATTTTCTAAGGGAATCTGTCAAGGTTGTATCCTAGGAAAACACTGAGAGAAAAAGTATGAGAAAGCTAGTCATGAGAAAACCTTTGCACCTCTTGAGATGATCCACAGTGTCATTTTTGGTCCATTCCCTCATATTTCCATGGGTAAATCCAAATATGCATTAAACTTCGTAGATGACTTTTCTATTTATTGTTGGGTTCACTTCCTAAAGCATAAGTTTGAAGTTTTTGACCTCTTCAAAGTCTTTAGAGCCTTGGTTGAAAACTAGTCTAGGAGGAAACTCAAGATCCTCATATCTGACAATGGTGGTGAGTATGTCAAGTCTGAGTTCATTCAGTATTGTAAAGATGTAGGTATTCAGATGTAGCATTCAATCCCTTACACACCATAGAAAAATGGTGTTGCCAAGAGAAAGAACAGATCATTCAAGGAGATGGCAACCTGCATGATGGAGGCTAAGAATTTGCCACCAAGGTTTTGGCCCAAGGCTATAAACTATGCATCCTACATCTAGAATAGGGTGCCTCATAAGCATATTTATGGTAGTACTCCTTTCGAATCTTGGAGTGGGCACAAGCCAGATGTGACCGATTTCAGGATTTTTGGCTCAAAGGCTTGGGCTAGAATTCCAACTGAAAAGAGGAAGGCTTTGCAGCCCCAAAGCCAAGAGTGCATATTTGTTGGGTATTCTGAATATTCAAAATGGTACTAGTTTATCAACTTGATCACTAACAAATATTTCATTGAAAGAAGTGTTCAGTTCCAAGAAGAGCCTTTAGTAGCAGTTGAAGTTGGAGAGTCTTCTTCACCACTAGATCCATTGATTGTAAGTGAATAGACTAATGAGTTTGATGATTCTGATATTTCTGATAATGATGATTTTATTTCATATCCTAATATTCCTACAAGACCAAAATGGGTAGGAAATACCATTCATGCAGCTAGGAAACTAGCTGGAAATCCTATTGACACTAGGAGGACTAGATCTCAATTTGAGAGTGCCCTTTGTGTGAAAGATCCTCTATTTGATGAGAAGTGATATATGATGGTTGAATCAGATCAAAAAATATATGAATATGAATCACATGATCCAATATTGAAAACAACCATGAAAGAAGAATTCAGCTCACTTCAGAAGAACAACACTTGGGAACTGGTTGATCTTCCCCCAGGGAGGAAGCTAGTTCAATGCAAGTGGGTTTTCAAGACTAAGTTTGCTGTTGATGGTTCACTTTGAAATATAAGGCAATATTGGTATACAAGGGCTACTCACAATTACATGGTATTGACTACAATGAAACCTTTGCACTAGTGGAAAATATGGACTCCATAAGGCTAGCTCTATCCATTCCAGCTTCGAAGCAGTGGGAGGTACATCACATGGGTGTGAAGTGTTATTTACTAAATGGAGATATCACTGAATATATTTACATGTAGAAACCTGAAGTTTTTTTTTCTAATCCATCTTTAGTGTGCAGGTTAAAGAAATCATTGTATGGGCTCAAGCAATCCCCCAGGGCTTGGTATGCCAATATTGATGGATTTTTACTATCACTAAGTTTTGTTTGATGCAAGTATGATCCTAATGTATATTTGAATCTGATTCACGGTTATTTTATGATTATTTTATTGTATGTGGATGACCTTCTGATTACAAGAATTTCAAAGAAAGATATTTCCTCCTTGAAGGATGCAATGAACCATACATTTTCTATGACAGATTTGGGATTGTTGAGCCAATTCTTGGGTCTCGAAATTGCCCAATCCCAACATGGAATCAAAGTACATCAGTCCAAGTATGATTTGGATTTTCTGAACAAGTTCAACATAAAATATTGCAAGCCAAGAAAGACTCCCTTCCTTTCAGGCTTTAATCTTGAAGAAGCAGGTTCTTCTCCTATGGTAAATAATACATTGTATAGGCAGTTGACTGGGTGTTTGCTTTATCTTACACACACTTGAACTGATTTATATTATGAAGTTGGTGTGACTTCGAGATACATGGATCAGCCTCATGAGAGCCAATGGAGAATAGCCAAAAGGATCCTAAACTTTGTTCAAGGAATAAGAACTCATGGGATCTTCTACAAAGCAAAATATGATCTTGATTTGATTGGGTTTACAAACAGTGATTGGGCAGGTGACAACATAGATTGAAAGTCTACATCAATATATGTGTTCATGCTTGCAGACAAACCAATCAACTAGTCAAGCAAGGAGCAGAGTGCCATAGCACTCTCATCTACAGAAGTAGGGTATAGAGGAGTTGTAAATGAAGCAACTCAATGTTTGTGGTTGTAGGGGATACTTGGAGAATGTGGTTTCAAATCAGATTTTTCAACTATTATCTATTGTAATAATCAAAGCACCATTTGAATTTGCAATGATCCAGTTCAGAGACAGCGAACCAAGCACATTGAAATCCATATGCACTACATCAAACAGCTTGTGCATGATGGCACCATTGATCTACTCTTCTTTGCATCTTCAGAACAAGTAGCAGACATACTCACCAAAGTTTTTTGTGAGAAGACCTTCAACAATCTCAAATCACTGCTGGGGATTGTTGGTCATGCTTTGAAGCATGATTGGTGTACAAGCAGTATGTAAAGGGTGACTAAGCCTTGTTTCTAGGCCCTATAATTTTCTGATATTTACTCATAAAGTCAAGATTAAGGGGAGGTGTTAGAATAATCAACCCATAGTTACTTACCTTAGACATTAATTTAACTATTTTTGTCTTATTACCTAGTTTCCTAGATTCCATTCTATGCTAGTTTCCTTCTACAATTCCTAGAAGTCAACACATGCTAAAAATGAGTCATGGAGTGCTTGGAAAACATCCTGGAAACCCAATTTAGCATGTCTTCTTTATTTCAGATCCTCCAAAGTGCATATCTTCTTTTTCTGAAAATATTCCTTGTTTTATTATGATTTAAGGCAAAAGAAAAATCTAGACTAGGTGTAGTTGACTTGTTTTTTTCCCATATCATCATCCCTCATTTTCTCCAAATAAAAGCATGTATGAGTTGTCTTTCCATCCCTCTTTAGTTTTCCCACCTGACTTATCAAATTCATGAGTGTAATGTCCCAGTTTTGACCCCGTTACATTAGACGTATATGATGTATAAATTGTAAATGATCAGGGTGTGGAACTAAAGGCCAAGGCCCCACCATTGATCGGTTATGTTATGTTTTGGATTTGAATTGTCACCGATGGTATATCGGGGCATCTGACATATATTATGATAGTCATCATGTAAAATATGCATCTATAATTAAAAATGAACTCGACCAGCTACGATCGCGGAAACTAAAATGAGAAAGGCACATGATTTTTCCCAAGGATAAGGATGTGGGGGAATTTGTCAAACCTTGGCCAATGGGGTGAAAATCCATGTGTCTTCTTCCTTTGTTTTATTCCAACCACTTTCATTAAGAAAGACATGTGGTGGTTGAGGCAGTAAATTGTTTTGGGGAGTGGGGTGGCAGGACTGTCAGTCCTCACCCACACACACACTCCACCATGGTTGACTTCACTATGGCTGGGAAAAAACAACTGCCATCATTCACGCAGGGATTTTTCCACTCTCCCCATGACTATGCAAAAACACTCACACACTTGCAATTCTCATCCCCTCCATTGTTGTTCATTCTCATGCAGAGGGATTCTTTCCCATTTTTCGTCTTCACACACAGGATTTTGCTGGATTTACCCACGCAATAGTTTTCTTCTGTGGATTTGTGAATAGTGAGGCCATATCCTTTACTCACGGGCTGATTTGTGGGTTCTTCATTGTGGTGTTCACACACCAGTCGTGAGACTGTAAAATTCATCCCCATTATGGTCTGTGTACATTTTCCCTAGTAGTTTGGGTTGTGCAAAACGGGCCTTTGTTCCCCCACGTCATGAGCTGTGTTTGCTGTTACGTTTGGGGACTGCTATAGCTGGGTTGAAGTATTTTTCCTGTTTAAGCTGTGACAGCTAAATTAATTTATGAGTGCAATGGGTGGTCTTCGGACTGTGAGAGGAGCAGGGATGATGGCTTAGATTTGCTTGATAAACCTGGTGGCTGGAAACCACACAGACAAAGCTAGAGGACTGGCCTTCTTCTCCATCACCCCTGAATAGCACTGGAAGGGAATGGAGGGCATGAGGGACTGTGTAGCAGAGAAGGGACTGATTCCTTGTGTTGGGTGTGTGTGGGTGTCTTAGAGGTTAAGCTAGTTCTGGTGTAGGTGTTCTTGGCTCTGTAATGAGCTCACCAGCTTAGCAATTTTCCTTCTCCAGCTCCCTAATGGCCTGATAAACCCAACTCTGTTGGCTTGGATGGGTGTTTTATGTGTCCTTGGCTACATGTAAGCCTCTTGTTCCCTTATTCCTTAGAGAATCATGCCCAGCTCGAGGGTGGCAGTCTTGCTGAGAGATTAAGGAGCTCGCTGGCCTATGGTTGGGTGGAATGTTGCAACGACGTAGTTGGTTGCAGATCGACTTCTTCATAAGATAAGTGATCTTGTCCAATTATACTTCTGCAACCTAATTTCTATTAATGAAATGATGAACATGTTGAATGCATCCATGACTGAATGTTGTTGGTTTCCGCTATGTATGATGAATGCTTGTTTGAATGTATGATGTTTCCACTGTGTCTGATAGATGATTGCATAAGTGCATGTTTTTACTTCAACGCAGTTTCCTTCAGTATTCTGTTTCAACCATTTTGAGTATGCATTTGTTCATGGGGCTCTTAGCCCGTGTGTTTGAAGCTTGTAGTCGTGTCCTCCTTGCCGGTTGGAGGCATGGGGACGTGACAGTATGGTATCAGAGCAATGTTGGCAATAATGGGCCTCTTAGGGCCAAGAAAGAGCAACTGACAGAGGTGTATCTCATTCTGCCCATCCAAATCAGTGGACGACTGGTAAAATTCAAAAAGAAACGGTCTAAGTGTTGAGCGGTCGGACCACTAATGGAATTGACTTCCGCCGTTGTAGAAGAATTGGTGAAGTTTCCCATCCACCGTTGCAGAAAGGTTAGCGGTTTCCCATCTGCTATTGCGGCTGTTGAAGGAATTTCGATTTGGCGGAAGCGTAGCTAAAGTTTTCCCAACGGGGCACAGTTGGAAAGAAAAGCGGAGAAACTTCCGCCGTTGTGGAAGAGTTCTCAAAGTGGAACTTCCGCCATTATGGAAGAATTCGCAAAGTGGAATTTTGATGTAGCGGAAGAGTTAGTGAACTTCTGCCAATCGGAAGAAAAAGTGGTTCCCCGTCCGCCGTTGCGGAAGTCCAAACCCTTAAGTCTTCCGATGGGGAAGAAAATCACAGGAGCTTTCCAAGTGATTTGAAATCGATTGAAAGAGAAAAGTGATTGAGCATCCTCCGTTGCGGAAGCCAAAGTCATTTGGCTTCCGATGTCAGAAGTCCGCCGGCGCTAAAAAGTTAAAAAAATTTCCAAGTAAAGAACGGTCGTCAGAAGGAGTTGGCCTTTGGTGTGCCGCCGTTGCGGAAGCCAAATTCATTTGGCTTCCGATGTGCAAAGACAGCCAGCGCCTGAAGTGGAAATTTTCTAAGTAAACAGCCGCTAGTCGAAAGAGAAAGCGTTTTGTGAGCCGCCGTTGCGGAAGCGAAAATGCTAAGTCTTCCGATGAGAAATACTGCCGATGCCGCACAAGTCAGTTCACCAATCGGAAGAAGTTATTGTTTGGAGTGTCACCATTGCAGAAGCCAAAGTCATTTGGCTTTCGATGTAAAAAGACTTCTGATGCCGATCAGAAGAAAGAATGGTTCCGAGAGATGCCGTTGTGGAAGCGGAAACATTACGGCTTCTGACCAGAAAGGCTGCCGACGCCGATCAGAAGGGGAAAGCATTCCAGGAGCCACTGTTGCGGAAGAGAAAGTGGTTTGAGATCCGATTCTGTGGAAGAAAAAGTGGTTCGAGACACGATTCTGTGCAAGGAAAATTTGGGTTTTCCATGGGGTTTAACCAGTGAATTTTAACTATTTTTCGGTGGAATTTTCAGCAGTTTTTACAGTGAATTTTCAGGGTAGAAAATGAGAAAAGAGGCAGCAACCTTATGCACCAGATTGCACAAAAAACATAAATTTACAAAAAAAAAGAGGGCGCTTCCCTTGACCCACCCTGCAGTGGCACAGGGAAGCCACAAGGGGGCAATCCCCCTTGACCCCCGTCGTCCCCCTTAGATAGACGTTCTTAATGAAGAAAATTTTATGTGTTTGGGAAAATTGTTATTTTATGGTTATTCCCAGAAAAGGTAAGTGATTATGATTTATATCAATGTTATGCATCTAACAATTGTGTTATTAACATGTTTGCAGAATCATAGTCACCTTCAAGAGAAGTATTCCAGGTAGTGCATTTTGGTAAGTAAGTGGCGGTTCAGTATGAGAACTCATGATGGGTATGATGTTCAGGATTCTTACGAACGAGCAGAAGATGCCATGGGAGAAAATGTACGTAATAGAAATGATGACATAGAGTCTAATGGAAGGAGATTTCAAGAGACACCGTCAGATGTTGCAGCCACTATGAGAAGCTTAATTAAAGCCCAGGAGGAGCAGCATCAGTTGAATGCTGCTATGCTGTAGAGTTTGACAGACTTGCAAAGGAAGATAGACTCTAGACGAGGTACATCAAGACCAAAAGGCAGTAAGAGTAGTACTAGGAGAAGGAGAAGGACTTCTAGTGGATCATCTGATTCCGAAGAATCCAGTGGGGATTCAAGCTCTTCCTTGCATAGAAGGAAAAGGAAGAGACACCATAGGGATCGCCCTCGGGATGAATTTAAGAAAGCTAAACCTCCTACGTTTGATGGTGAGGTAAAGACTGGACAAGAGGCTGAAGCTTGGCTTCTTGGTATTAAGAAGTACTTTCAAGTGCATGATTATTCAGGAAACATGAAGGCAAGAGTTGCCATATTCAATCTAAATGGAAGAGCATCCATTTGGTGGGAACACTTCAAGAAAGTGAAGAGGATCAGTGAAAGGAGGCTTAAGTGGAAATAGTTCAAGAAGTATTTCAAGCAGAAATACCTCTCTGACAGGTATTATGATGACAAGATTAAGGAGTTCCATGAGCTGAGATTGGGACAGTAGACCATGGAAGAGGATGCAAATAAGTTTTTGGAGCTGTTGAGGTATGTCCGGTACATCAGAGATGAGAAAGTGAAGGTCTAGCATTTTCTAAGTGGGTTACCTCAGTCTTGCAAAGATAGAATTGAGTTTTATGAACCTAGAACTCTTGAAGAAGCGATAAGAAAGGATAAGTATTGCTATGAGCAAAGCAAAGGTAAGCCAGATTTCCATAAGGCATGGAAGGACAAGAAGAATGAGAAGTTTGACCAAAGAAAGAAAGGTTTCAAACCTTTTAGCTTCAAGAATCAGTAGAAGCAGCCCTCCCAAGCTGTGAGTAAGCCAGTTGGAGTGATAGGAGAAAATCCTAAGGATCCACAATAGAATAGAGGGCGACTTCAGTGTTGGAAATGTGGAGGACCCCACATGCACAGAAATTGTCCACTCCAGAATGAGAGTGCAAGGCCAGCTTATAATGTTCAAGAAGCAGAAACAGTGGGTCAAGTAGCAAGGGCAGTTCCTAGGATCTATGCAGCACTAGAGGACCGCTAGGCAGATCACCAGTCAGCTGTGGTTGAAGTAGCAGGTAATATTGTTGAGCAATCTATTTCTATTTTGATTGACCCTGGTTATACGCACAGTTACATTACTCATAGAGTAGTGGAGAATTGTTCTTTTAATAAAGTAGAGCATAGAAAGTCTTGGTTAGTTCAACTAGCTACTAGAACTAAGAGAAAGGTCAGTGAAGTGGTAGAGAAATGTCCATTGGTCATGAATGGAATGGCCACTTGTGTAGATCTGAATGTTCTACTGCTTTGTTCCTATGATGTTCTCATTGGAATGGATTGGTTAGAAGCTCACAGGGTGAAGCTTGATTTCTACAATAAGACCTTTGAATGCATCAATGAAGAAGGGAACCTAGTAGTTGTGAAAGGTATTCCAAAGGTGATTTCAGTACGGCAGGTTTCAGCAATGTAGTTAAAGAAGTTCTGTAGGAAGGGTTTCCAGTTGTATGCAGCTCATATTTTGGAGGAATCGAGAGATGAAACTCCTAGGCTGGAGGACTATCAAGTGTTACAGGAATTCAGGGATGTGTTTTCTAATGAGATTCCAGGGCTTCCTCCAAAGAGGGACATTGATTTCACAATTGAACTTGTGCCAGGAGAAGCACCAGTGTCCAAGGCACCCTACAGGATGAGTATACCGGAGATGCTAGAATTGAAGATGCAATTGCAAGAGTTGTTGGAAAAGAAGTATATCCGGCCGAGTGTGTCCCCTTGGGGAGCACCGGTTCTGTTTGTAAAAAAGAAAGATGGTACACTCAGGTTATGTATTGATTACAGATAGTTGAACAAGGTTACTATGAAGAATAAGTATCCTTTTCCTAGGATCGATGACCTCTTTGATCAAATGAGAGGAGCAAAGGTATTTTCTAATATTGACTTGAGGTCTGGTTCCCATCAGGTGAGAATCAAGGATGAAGACATTCATAAGACAGCCTTCAGGACAAGGTATGGGCATTATGAGTTTGTAGTGGTACCATTTGGTCTCACAAATGCACTAGCTACATTTATGTGCCTTATGAATAGTGTCTTCAGCAAGTATTTGGACACGTTTGTTCTTGTTTTCCTTGATGACATTCTTGTTTATTCTAAGAATGAGGTGGAGCATGAAGAGCATTTGAGATTGACATTGAAATTGGTCAGGGAGCACCAGTTCTACGCAAAGACGAGCAAGTGTGACTTCTGTAGAGATATAATTCAGTACTTGGGTCACATTATTTCAAAAGAAGGTATATCTGTGGACCCTGAAAAGATAGAAGCCATTATGAATTGGCCTACTCCAAGAAATGTGACAGATGTAAGATCTTTTATGGGACTTGCAGGATATTACAGGAGATTCATTGAGGGATTCTCCAAAGTTGCACATGCAATCACTTCTTTGCAAAAGAAGGGAATGAAGTTCGAATGGACATCAAGGTGTGAAGAAAGCTTCCAGCAGTTGAAGAATCTTCTCACCAGTGCACCAGTATTGAAGGTTGCAGATCCAGAGAAGGATTTTGTGGTATGTACCGATGCATGTGGACAAGGGCTTGGAGGAGTCCTTATGCAGGACAACCATGTGATATGTTATGAGTCAAGAAAGTTGAGGGAGCATGAGAAGAACTACACCACTCATGATCTAGAGCTTGCAGCCATAGTACATGCTCTCAATATGTGGAGACATTACTTGATGGGTGGGAGATTGGAGCTCAGAACAGTTCATTGTGGACTGAAGTATTTGTTTGATTAGCCTACTCTAAATGCTAGGCAAGCAAGATGGCTGGAATTTTTATGTGAGTTTGATTTTGAAATAAAGCACATAAAAGGGAAGGAAAATAAGGTAGCTGATGCACTCAGCAGGAAGATGCAAGAAATGCATGTGGCATCTCTTAGTAATTGCCAATCAGATTTGAGGCAGCAGATTATTGATCATGTTGCTGGAGATGAATTGTATGAGCAGGTAAAAGACAAATTGCAGCAGCAAAGTCTTGAGAAGAGGTATGAGGGATATAGATTGGGAGAATATGAGCTTCTCACTTATAAAGGTAGAATTTATATTCCGAATGTAGCATATTTGAGGAGAATTGTCATGGATGAAATCCATCAAGCTTCATATTTTGGTCACCCAGGATATCAGAAGACAATTGCTAGAGCTAGAAAGCAGTACTTTTAGCCAGGTATGAAAAGGGATATGGCTGAGTACATTTTGAGGTGTATGAAATGTCAACAAGTAAAGGTTGAGCATCAACATCCAACAGGTTTGTTGCAGCCTTTGCCAGTTCCGGAATGGAAATGGGAAGTTATTTCCATGGATTTCATTACAGGATTGCCAATGACTTGGAGACAACATGATTCCATCATGGTTGTGGTAGACAAGTTGACAAAGGAAGCACATTTTATACCAGTTAAGTCTATGTATGAGGTTGGCAACATTGCAAAGATCTTCATGAAGGAGATATTCAAATTGCATGGGTTGCAAAAGGCAATAGTATCTGACAGAGATGTCAAGTTCACTTCCAACTTTTGGAAGGGGTTGTTTGCAGATTTGGGTACAAAGCTAAACTTCAGCACTGCATACCATCCTCAGACAGATGGTCAGACAGAGAGAGTTAATCAGGTGCTTGAAGATATGCTTCGCATGTATGTGATGGAAAAACCAACCAAGTGGGAAGATTACTTACACTTGGTAGAGTTTACTTATAACAATGGACATCAGGAATCCTTGGGGATGAGTCCGTATGAAGCTTTGTATGGAAGAAGGTGTAGGACACCAATGACTTGGGATAATCCAGTGAACTGGATTGTGCTCAGACTAGAATTGCTCAAGGAAATGGAGCAAGAGGTCGTAACGATTAGGCAGAATCTGAAAGCAGCACAGGACAGACAGAAAAGCTATGCAGACAAGCATAGGGTGAACAGGGAGTTCAGTGTTAGGGATCATGTTTACCTCAGAGTCAGGGTAAGGAAGAGTTCCTTGAAGCTTGGAAGTTGTGCCAAGTTGTCACCAAGATATTGTGGGCCGTTTGAAGTGCTTGAAAGGATAGGGCCAGTTACATATAGACTTGCATTTCCTGCTAGCACTAGAGCTCATAACATTTTTCATGTTTCTTTGCTTAAGAGATATGTACATGATCCTAACCATGTGATAAATTGGGATGTGATTCAAGTGGAACCCGAGGGAGAGTTCCGAATTGAGCCAATGCGCATCCTCGACAGGAAGGTCACAATGCTCTAGAACCGAGCCATAGGTTAGATAAAGGTGCAATGGGAGCACTTCGGAACTGAAGAGGCTACATGGGAGCTGGAGGATGCCATGTGATTGGCACATCCATTTTTGTTCAATTCTGCGGTACACTGAGGCGATACCAGTGTAGCATTTTGTTCAAATTTTGTAAAGCACTGAGGACAGTGCTATTGAAGGGGGAGGGGAATGTAATGTCCCGGTTTTGACCCCATTACATTAGATGTATATGATGTATAAATTGTAAATGATCAGGGTGTGGAGCTAAATTCCAAAGCCCCACCATTGATCGGTTATGTTATGTTTTGGATTTGAATTGTCACCGATGGTATATCGAGGCATGCGGCATATATTATGACAGTCATCATGTAAATATGCATCTATAATTAAAAATGAGAAAGGGGCATGATTTTTCCCAAGGATAAGGATGTGGGGGAATTTGTCAAACCTTGGCCAATGGGGTGAAAATCCATGTGTCTTCTTCCTTTGTTTTATTCCAACCACTTTCATTAAGAAAGACTGCTGGTGGTTGAGGCAGTAAATTGTTTTGGGGAGTGGGGTGGCAAGACTGTTAGTCCTCACCCACATGCACACTCCACCATGCTTGACTTCACTATGGCTAGGAAAAAACAACTGCATCATTCACGCAGGGATTTTTCCACTCTTCCCACGACTGTGCAAAAATGCTCATGCACTTGCAATTCGCATCCCCTCCATTGTTGTTCATTCTCACGCAGAGGGATTCTTTCCCATTTTTTGTCTTCATGCACATGATTTTGCTGGATTTACCCACGCAGTAGTTTTCTTCTGTGGATTTGTGAATAGTGAGGCCGTATCCTTTACTCACGGGCTGATTCGTGGGTTCTGCATTGTGGTGTTCACGCACCAATCATGAGACTATAAAATTCATCCCCAGTATGGTCTGCGTACATTTTCCCCAGCAGTTTTGATTGTGCAAAATAGGCCTTTGTTCCCCCACATCATGAGCTGCGTTTGCTGTTATGTTTGGGGACTGCTGTAGCTGGGTTGAAGTCTTTTTCCTGTTTAAGCTGTGACAACTAAATTAATTTCTGACTGCAATGGGTGGTATTCAGACTATGAGAGGAGTAGGGATGTTGGCTTAGATTTGCTTGATAAACCTAGTGGCTGGAAGCCACACAGACAGAGCTAAAGGGTTGGCCTTCTTCTCCATCACCCTTGAATAGCACCGGAAGGGAATGTAGGGCCTAAGGGACTGTGTAGCAAAGAAGGGACTGATTCCTTGTGTTGGGTGTGTTTGGGTGTCTTAGAGGTCAGGCTAGCTCTGGTGTAGGTGTTCTTGGCTCTGTAATCAACTCACCAGCTTAGCAATTTTCCTTCTCTAGCTCCCTAATGGGCTGATAAACCCAACTCTGTTGGCTTGGATGGGTGTTTTGTGTGCCCTTGGCTACGTGTAAGCCTATTGTTCCCTTATTCCTTGGAGAATCATGCCCAACTCAGGGGTGGCAGTGTTGCTGAGAGATTAAGGAGCTCGCTGGCCTATAGTTGGGTGGAATCTTACAGCGACGTAGCTGGTTACGGATCGACTTCTTCATAAGATAAGTGATCTTGCCCAATTATACTTCTGCAATCTTAATTTCTATTAATGAAATTATGAACATGTTGAATTCATCCATGATTGAATGCTTTTGGTTTCCACTATGTATGATGAATGCTTGTTTGAATGTATGATGTTTCCACTGTTTCTGATAGATGATTGCATAAGTGCATGTTTTTACTTCAATGCAGTTTCCTTCAGCATTCTATTTCAACCATTTTGAGTATGTATTTGTTCATGGGGCTCTTAGCCCATGTGTTTGAAGCTTGTAGTCGCATCCTCCTTGCCAGTTGGAGTCATGGGGACGTGACAGTGAGCATCTTCATAGATTTGGAAACTACTTTATGCACCTATGGGGGATTTGACTAGATTTAGTAAGCCTACTTTTTTACTATTTTGAATGGCATATTTATGCATTATATTATCTCATGTAATTATATATTGTAGCATACTATTACTTCACAAGTTTGGCTGTTATAAACTTATTGAATACAGATTATTATTATGCTCCAATTTCAGTCTCCTTTGGTGTGAATTTTGCATGTTTGATTAGCAATTTTGTGAGTGTAATTGTTCTATCTATTGGGTTCAGTTTCCACAAATCACACCTATCTACCCCTTATCTTTCCATTTGCAGCCCTCCTTCTATCGTGGTGTTCACATCCTCTGCACACTAGAGCTTTACTACTCGAAGTGCATTTTTAGTATGCCCTTTTCACAAACAAGCATCTTGATTGACAATTACAGAGATAGTAAGAACCTACCTCGTGGTTTGTTGAATAATTCCCATTATTCTTCACTGTAGGACTTGTTGGTATCAAACACAAACTTAGTAATGTATCCTTTTAGAATAATATCCAACCAAAATTACACATCCCACGACGCCTTGTTGTCAGTCTCTCATAGTTCCTAAATTAGCTCGGGGGTCTAGGACGTCAGCCCTCCTCCTTGGAAGTTGCACTTCTTGTAGGTAAATATCACTAGCCACTCATATAATATGATCAAAAACTCATAAAAAAAAATTTCCTGAGGACCGTCGTGTATGCACCTTGCCAACCATCTATTTTTCGTCAACTTTTGGTTTTGGTTCTCGGCTTCAGTAAATTCTCATAATTTTAGGTCGAACCAATCCTCAATATCCAGTTTTTTTGGATACCGTACCATATCCTCCTCTCAGGCACAATGAAGTCCCAGCAACCATTTGTTGGAAAAAAACCACCAACAAGGCCTCGTCGACAGGGGTTCTCACTCTGTCGACGCACAACCAACGTGATCTCCCTGAGCACCGGCCCAGATAGGTTTTACCCTTCCTGGAAACACCCATAGAGAAAATGAAGTCTCACCCAAGATGTTCGAGGGAGAGCTGTCAAAACCAAGTTTTCGACACTAAGGGGGAGGATCAGGGCATCAACAATTCATCAGCATAATAATCAGATCTAACATATCCATTCATCGGGTATTGCAACATTCATGATATATCTATTAGTATACCCATAGATATAAATAGATTACATCATTTATGTATTCATTGCAAGAGTATCATATTATTCATTCATAAAGAAGATCCATAAAACATCCATCATTGATATTGCAGCACATAAGGATAGAAACAAGATATGAAAGACAATAGCAATTCAGAGAAACATCTTTCATGTCATATTACTTATGCGCAATAGATCCAAAACATATGGTACCTCTCCACAGCCAGAGAATCATCAACCCACAAGATAACACAAGATACAATCACTCACGGATTCACTGATCAAAACATATCCTTTACATTTTCAATTCTATCTCTATATATAGGCTTGCACCTTTACATTCAAGGTCCACTTCTAACTAACTCCTAACAAATTCTAACTAATTTAAACACTAAGGACCAATATTCTAAATAAATGGTCAATAAGTACAAAATTGACATGAAAATATAAAAAAGTGGACAATTTTCCTCCTGTCGCGCTATCTTTGCCTTGCACAGTGCCTCGTGAGTATGTGCAGCATCCTAGATGTTGCACAACTCACTTATATCCAACCCGTTTCCAACAGTGAGGATTCCCCATACCTTATTATTCCTAAAGAGGTCCATTTTGACAAACTCTATGAATAGAATCATGAAGACGATGAAGAATACATCCCCATGATGGGCCCTATGCCCCAGGAAGGAATGGGAGAGGTAGTACCAATAGAAAATATTAAATATTATGGTGAAAGGGATTGGCAAGAGCCTCCTACAATACACATCCTCCTTCCCCCAAGGAGGTGGTTCCTTGTCCAAAAGAACTACCCATAAAGTAAGCTATGGGATACAATCCAAATAAAGGTTTTGGAAAGAAGGAAAAGACATAAACAAGCCTTTTCAACTCAAAATAAACCTACCAAGTTAGGACTTGGAATTGATATCCATTCACCTATTGGTGAGGAAGCATGGCCACTAAAGGCCTACCAACAAGTACCTTCAAAAGCACCCCAAGAAGAACCTAAAGCAGCAAAGTCTTTTGTTCCTAAGGTGCCTCCTAGTTTTGAACAAGGGTGACCTCCTGAAGAACCAAATTGTGTGATCATTGAAAAATATAAAGAAGAGGAAACCAAATGGATAAAAAATTTCCAATCGAACCTATAACCACTAATACAAGCAAGTAAGGTGTGCCACTTTCATCCCTAGTCCACATCAATATTCAGTTCCCTATAAGATAAGAAGGTCCAATCGAATAAATATCATTAGAAAAGTCATAAGAGATCAAGTCCCTAGGCACAAAGGAGTCCCTACATAAATAAAGTGAATATCTCATCCTAGTATCCATGTTGAAGGTAGTTAGTGATCCTATGAAGTTGATAAGAGGAAGGTATATGAGATAGTTGTGGATGAACCAGGAAATAAGAGAGCCCAGCTGGATATCTCTGAAAAATGAGTAGGGAAAGAAGGATAGTCATGAAGATATTTCTCCTATAACATAGCTCCTACAACTACTGGAATAACATGAACAAACACCATAATAATAATGTGAAAATTCCCCCTGATCCCTTTTCCTCTTCTTTTAATACTAATCATATCTTATCTATTGTGGCTTCAAAAAGTACTTCTATCATGTTTTTATCATCCTTAGCCTCATAATTAACACAACATAAACCTTGGGAAAAGGTTGTGCAACCTGCTAATACCACATATCCTATAGAGATCCTGAAAAGAGAACATGAAAGGACAAAAGAAGCTCAAAAAGGGTTACAAGAGACATAAATCTTGGAGTCAGAAGCTCAGGATGGGATGTTTCCAATATGCTTGTAAAATATGAGGTATCAATGGCACGTGGAACTACTAGAATCATGTGTACATAGTACATTCAGGATGTGTCTACAATGGAAAAATATAAAAAAAAAGTCAAAGACCTTGCAAATTAAGATTCAATTACTAGACACTAGGATGAATATTTTAGAGAATGAAAATGGAAGGATTAAAAAAAAATGGTAAATTCAAGCCAAGGAATACAAGGTTCAACTGATATCATGGATCTATTCGATGGAAAGGATAAGAGTATTAAGGAACTAGAAAATTATCAAATTATTCAACCTTTCCCATTCACTCAACAAATTGTGGAGGAATAACAAAAGCTCACTAAATATTTGAATTTATTAAGAAAAGAAAATGCGTAGTTGATAGATGAAAAGAAAGTGAAAGAAGAAAGAATAAAAAAGATGGAATAAGAACAGACAAATATGAGACAATCGAGCATCAAACTAGATAAGTCTAGAGTTAAAATTGAATCTTTGAAAACAAATCTCATTGATGCAATAGAGAAAACAAATTCACCTCCTCATCCCACTCATCCAATGATTCAGGCAAAGACAATATCAACCTTGGAGAAAAAATTAGAGGAGAAAGAGAGGCAACCCACAAAATGGAAGACAACAATAGCTAACAACTTAAGGAAAGTTGTCAAAATGGGAGATCTAGCAGACAAGAGAAATTTGGATGAATAATAGCTCCAATGCTATGATAAAATATGCTAAGATGAAGCGCAAGAAATAGATCTTCCTACTAAGATAATTCTCACAAGCATACACAGGAAAAATAGAGAGGAGAAAAAGAGACCGAATCACATGAATGAAGAGATTAATATTGGAGTGTATCCTTCCATTGAATAATGATGAATAATAGTGTACATAAATAGTACATCCCTCATAGGTAAACTCGATTTGTATGGAGACAACTCATATATCTCAAGAAGGTAGACTTAACAAATATGATAAACCCTCGTAGGTGGCTAAAGCACTTCCCAAATCAGTCAAGGACCTCATGAATTAGAAAAATCATGAGTGATTTGTCAAGAGTGATGGAAAAACATGCTAATCCTAGAAAATGGAGAGAAAAACATGGAGGATGGGTTGGCAACAAAAGATACCATTTTCCTAGTTAACTATATTTACCTTATCCACAAAAAAGATGGATAAAAGCAGCATAAGACAGAATCTACATGAAAGTTCAGTCACTAATTATGGGAGTCAATAAAGTGGTCAATATCAACCTAGAATCAGAAATAAATCATTCCTGGGGTATAGATGAAATGTGTTTACTTTAAGGTGCAAGTGGATGCCAACTATTTAGCTAGTGTGTAGGAATTTAATCAAATAATGATTAATTATTTTAACCTAATTTATAAGTGGGTTTAATAATATCCCAACACCACCATGTAAGTATGAATTTATGATAGTATGTAAAAAATAATACAGGTCTATATAGTTCCCAAAAACAAGGTTATAGTCACCCTTTAACAATTATTATGTCCAAAAAATATGAGGAAAGAGGCAAAACCACATGGGGAAAATCCTCCCTTAAGAAAGGACAAGACATGAAAACCAAAAAATGCTATTGATGCTACTCCAAACTAAATGTTGATGTCTGTAGGAATATCCTTCTTGGGAAGAAGAGAACTCTGCTCACATGGATTAAGGACAGCTGTAGGATGGAAACTAGGACCATGTAGAACAACTGAGGTCTAATGATGTGAAAGATCTTGAGAGTTGTAATCAGCTCCAATATGATGTAAGGACTTGAACATCGAACCAATAGAGATGAAATCAGCTCTAGATAGGTGAAATAAGATTCCAAGAAATTGTATGAGGTCTCCAACTTCATTTACACAGTAAGGATATGTGCAAGTGATCATGTATGAACATATAGAAGGCATAGGATCAAAGAGTGTGAATGCATGGGCTCCATGGGTTGATCTAGATTACAAATAATCCAAAATATCACCTATAATCATATCACTAGACTCATGGGAATACATTAATAATGAATCCTTTGTAGTAGAAGTATGAAAGGAGGAAGGAAGGAGATGTTCAAAATATTCAAACAGGCTCTGAGTATTGATGCCAAGAACAAAGGAGGAGATGAAAAATCACATGAGATCAAGTATGGTAAGTGGAAATACACTAATAGGACTTGATATGGCTAAGTAAACATCTAGGGAATTACTAAGTTGTGCACCATTAATGAGAGAGGCATGCACAAAGTGTCAAGGAACTGGCACAAAGATATCATAAGCTAATATAGAATACATAGAGAACAATGAATGTGTGAGTGAATCATCATCACTAACAATAGAAGCTCCATATATCACTTCTTTTTCATCATCAATGTCTTTAGGAGACATAGAAAAATATTGCTCTTTAATATTTTCTTCTTGATTGAAGAAGGAAGCATTTGAATCAAAGAGGGTAGAAGCAACATGAACTATATGAGAAACTTCTTTGTCATAAATAACTTCATCATGGAATGTAGAGGCCAAGACATCTTGAGGGAGAGAACATGAGGATATTTTGGGTTTGCTCCATGCTTCATCTTCTACTTCATGCACACCAAAATCTTTGTCCAAATTGTTCCAAAGCTCAAATGGATATTCAACAGAATCTATGAGATGATGTATATCTGGAGAATTACCAAGCACATGATTCCATAAGCTCTATCACAATTATTCAGCTAGTCAATCTTCTCTTCATAAGACTCAGTCTTGCTCAATGTACCAATGGAGACATCAAGGAGGCATTGCCTCTTCAAGTATGCACTCATCTTTTCCTTCCAATCAACATAGTTGAAAGGAGATAGTAGAGTAACTTTCGAATCCATATTGAAGTTATTGATATGCTCTAAGAGATATTCTTTTCAACCTATAAAAAACACTAGGAGAAAATATTCTAAGCTAGACAAGCTCTTCTTCAGAAAGGGATAGAGACTGGATGTGCTCCTCAACTCTGTATAACTTGATCAACCTTGCGCTCTGATACCATGTCAGAACTTTGATATCCTAGGCTCGGATACCATGTCAGAGCTTGAAGCTCTTGATATCATGTAGAGCCTTGACGGATTGGGAAACCTTGAGCTCTAATACCATGTAAAAATAATAGCTCCAATGCTATGAGAAAATACACTAAGGAGAAGCACAGGAAATATATCTTTTTACTAAGATAATTCTCACAAGCATACACAAGAAAAATAGAGAGAAGAAAAGAGTCTGGATCACAAGAATGAAGAGATGAATATTGGAGTGTATCCTTCCATTGAATACTGATGAATAATAGTTTACATAAATAGTACATCCCTCATAGGTAAAAGTGATTTTTATGGAGACAACTCATAAAGCTCAGAAAGGTAGACTTACCAAATATGATAAACCCTCGTAGGTGGCTAAATCACTTCCCAAATCAGTCAAGGACCTCCTGAATTTAGCAAAATCATGAGTCAGTTTTCAAGAGTGATTGAAAAACATGCAAATCCTAGAAAATGGAAATAAAATCATGGAGGATGGGTTCGAAACAAAAGATACCAGTTTCCTAGTTAACTAGCTTTACCTTATCCACAGGAAATATGTATAAAAGAAAATTAGGGCATAATCTGCAGGAAAGCATTGTTACTAATTATGGGATTCAATAAAGTGGTCAAGATCAACCCATAATTATAAATAAAGCATTCCTGGGGTATAGATGTCATGTGTTGAATTTAAGGTGCAAGTGATTCCAACTAATTAGCTAGTGGGTAGGAATTTGATCAAATAATGATTAAATATTTTATCCTAAGATATGAGTGGGTTTAATAATATCCCAACAGAAGTATGGCCTTAGATTTCAAAGGGAGAAACTGGGTAAACCTAAGCAGAAAATACATGAATTAAAAAAGAATGTAGTTGTATTAAAAGGAGAAATAAATGATTGTTGTGTACATTAGGAGGCATCAACAAAAGCTAGAATGATAAAAATGTTGTCCTCGTGATTCGTAGGATCTCAAATTAGTGCATTTAAAGTTTGTTTGTAAAATAATGCATGCAACAGATTAATTAACAGACAATATTAGCATAAATTAAGTATTCAGAACAGGAACAAAAACCACAACACTGATAGACAGATACACGGAAGAAAACATGAAAACAGAGACACAAATAGAGTTGATAACAGAGTTCACCCCCTCCACTGGGCTACGTCTCCGGGTCCCTCTCCAATAGGAACCGATCCAATTAATCTCTTAAAATGGTACAAAAATGGTTCTGGGCTAGTCACAGAAACGGGACATTAACAGTAAAGTCTTCGAGACCTCCTCTCTGAAAGTTACAAAACTGGACTTCAATAGGAAAAAGAAGCCAAGTATAACTAAGAGTAGTCAACTTCAACAGGAACAGCAAAAATGCTCTCTGAAACTTCTCCTCACATAGAAAACATTGCACTGTGCTCCCAACGAACTATTCCCGAACTTCTGTCTGCATCCCCTTTCCACTGAATGGATTCCTCCTTTAATACTCATCTTGGCTGTTACAATTGAGCCAATGCTCAAGAACGTGATTGTTCACCTCCTTTTTCCAACTTCCCTAACTTTTCACCTCCCTATCGATGTTACCATCATACGGCATCAATATTCTACAACAGTCGTTTTGAAAAGTCCCCCCACGCGAACGCATTGCCATCTTCAAATCGGAAGTTGTGATCATCTGTTCATCCGTCGTTGCAGAAGGGAAATAGGAACGGGCTCTGATATTTTACTTTGATTAACCCGGCCTCAGTCGGCTGTTGGATGGTTTTCAAGTCGGAAGCTGTAGTCACTTGGCTTCCGCTGTTGTGGCTGCCGGAAACCTTTGTGCTTCCAATCCTTCCATCTGCGCCATTGCGGAAGAGAAATCACTTTGGCTTTCGAATGTCCTTACATTCCCACCATTGCGGAAGCCCCGCCATTTCAGAAAGGGAAAAGCTTCTGCCTTTGCAGAAGGAAAGGAGATTTGTGAGCTCCGCCATGGCGGAAGGAAAGAAGCTACTGATCCCCAATGTTGTGAAAGGAAATCTCTTCCGATATTCAATCTGTGGAAGGAAAATCACTCTACCGTTGCGGCTACCAGAATGCTTCCGACTTCTGATTCGTCAAAGCTTCCACCATTGCGGCCACCGAAAGGATTTCAACCTCTGACGTTGCGGAAGGGAAAAGCTTCTAACGTCCGATCTGTGTATTTTCTTCCGTCATCCGATTTTCCACCCACGGCTTCTTTGAACCATGTACCATATTTTGGATCTTTAAAGAGGAATTATCCACCGGATCAATCCTCCCCATTGGAGAGCTTTTGGACCACCAAAATCCTGAATTATTCTACAAGTAAGTGAGGGTAAAGTTCCCTCACTTTACCAATCTCCATCCATCTCGCTTTGCTAGGGTGCATTCCTTTCAGTCCCACTCAAAGGTACTCAGCATTCCCCCAACATGAATCTCTTACATTTCTGTCAAGAAAAACATCATCCTGCAACTCTCTCATATATTCAGGTGCCAAATCATCAATTGGAGGAATCTGTACATTAGTTTCCTCATCCATGATCATAGGCGGTTCATACAATTTAAGATTCTCAACATTGACAACTAAATAAATTTGCATGTATGGAGGTAAATTCAAGTGAAAAGCATTAGTACTGATCTTTTCCAAGATCTCAAAAGGACCATACCTGATAGTCTTAAGCTTTTTACCTTCACCTTTCATTCTCTCTTTGGTGATGTGTAACCAAACTCTGTCACCAACCTGAAATTGATGATCAACTCAATGCTTGTCATGCTTGGCTTTGTACTTTGCCTGGCTCTTCTCCAACTGTTCTTGAACTTCCTACTGCACTGCTTGGATTCTCTAAATGAACTTTAAAGCTCTATCGGCATCATGATGTCCATCCACTGCATCTTTTCCAAAAGAGAAGTCTATCAGTGTTTTGGGAAGATAACCAAAACAAGTTTCAAAAGGAGATTTTTTCGTGGAAGAATGAACTGCATGATTGTAAGCATGCTGGATATACTGCAACTGCTCATACCAAAGTTTAGGATGCTTACTACATTATCCTCTAAGTAGCTGAACCACTGTTCTATTCACTACCTCTGTTTGCTCATCGGTCTGTGGATGAAAAGCTGTACTTTTCTTCAGTTTAGTATCCATAAGCTCCCATAAAGTTGACCAGAATTTTCCCAAGAACCGGGAATCTCGATAAGATATAATAGACATGGGAAGCCCAAAATGTACCCAAACATTTTGAAAGAATAAAAGAGCTATTTGTTCAACAGTGATCTGCTTGTTACATGGCATTAAGATACACATTTTGTTGAACCTATCCACAACAACATATAGGTAATCATGCCCTTTTCTATACATAGGTAGTCCTCCTACAAAGTCCATAGAAATGCTTTCCCAAGGACGAGAAGAAACTGGAAGAGGAGTGTACAAACCCAATTTCCTATTGCTAGGCTTACTTGTTGCACACATAACACAACCTCTTATATATTTAGCTACAGTTTCTTGCATTTGAGGCCAATAACAATGATTCTACAATACAGACAACGTTTTACTTACACCAAAATGTCCTGCAATCAATGAACTATGTGCCTCTCGGATCACATGCACTCTTTCTTTCTCTGGAATACAGAGTTTTTAGAGATGATACAAGAGCTGGTTATGCACATAATAGTTCTCTTCCTATTTACCATGTATTAGTGATGCATATACTTTCTTAAAATCTTTATGTTCTGCATATTGTTCAATATAACTTTCATGTGTTAATGAACTGTTCTGAAGAATGATTGAAGCATTCATAGGTGGCCTTGATAACATGTCTGCTACTTTATTATGAATTCCCTTTTTGTACTTAATGACGAGATGAAACTGTTGTAAGAACCCCATCCATCTTAAATGCCTACTTTGTTGTATTTTAGTTTGAGATTGTAAATATTGAAGTGGCTGATGATCAGTATGTATGACTATCTCTTTTCCCATGATATAATGTTTTCACTTCTTCACACTCTGTACTAAAGCATACAATTCCTTGTCATAGGTCGGATAGTTACTTACCGCAGTAGAGAATGTTTCTGAATGGTAACAGACTGGATTCCTTCCTTGCATCAAAACTGCTCCCATGGCAAACCCGCTGGCATCGGTTTCGATATCAAATGGTTGCTGCAAATATGGCAATGTCAGAACTGGTGCTGTGCTGATCTTTTCCTTCAAAGTGTCGAAGGCTCTCTGATGCTTTCTTCCCCATTGGAAAATATCTTTAATGCTTGTCAACGCATGTAAAGGAGCAGCAATGGAAGAAAACCCAGAAATGAATTTCCTCCAATATTGAACCGCGCCTAGAAAACTTCTGATTTCAGTAACGGTGTTAGGCCGTGGCCAGTTTACAATGACAGCAACCTTGGCTGGGTCCACTCGCAGGTGACCTCCACCAATGATATGGCCTAGATATACTAAAGAAGTTTGATCAAATACACATTTAGAAATTTTTACATAAAGCTTTTCCTTTCTCAGTACATCTAAAATTTTCTTCACATGTACAACATGCTCTTACCAAGTGTTGCTAAACACAAGGATATCATCTAGATACACAATTACAAAATCATCAATGAATGAACGAAATACATCATTCATGACCCGCATAAAAGTAGCAGGTGCGTTACAGAGCCCAAAAGGCTTTACAAGCCATTCATACAAACCCTGTTTTGTCTTAAAAGCTGTTTTCCAAGCATCATGCTTAGCAACACGGATTTGATGATACCCACTACACAGATCCAATTTTGTAAAGTAAGTTGCATGTTTCAACTGATCAAGCAAATCATCAATGCGAGGAAGAGGATACCTGTTTTTAATGGTGATTTTGTTAAGGGCCCTATAGTCAATACACATCCTCCATGACCCATCCTTCTTTGGAACCAAGACTATGGGAGAGACACAAGGATAAGTACTGGGCTGGATGACCCCCTTCTCAATCAGATTCTGAACTTGCTTCTTGACTTCCTCGTTCTGCATCACAAACATCCGGTACATGGCTATGTTTGGGAGTCGCACATCCTGCTGCAAATGTATCTCATGCTGAATCTCTCTCTTCGGTGGTAACCCCTTCGGATCTTGAAACAAATCATCATACTCAGAAATGATGTCAATCAGTTCATATTTATGCCTAGGATCACATTCTTCAAAAGATTTAGAGACTTCATCATTTTTCATCTTAACCATCATCAACACAAAATTCTTACTAGCATTTACCAACCTCTTCATTTGTCTTGCAGAGACTATTGCTAGATTGGTTTTCATCTTATGTGCTCGTACAATATATTCCATACCTTCTTTAAAAAGATGATACTTATTCTGCTCTCTATAAAAGACTGCTTTCCGGTCATACAAATATGGAATCCCAAGTATAATTCCACAAATTTCAAGTGGTACTACATCCAATTCGACCTCATCCCTAAACTTCTTAGTAATTGCAAATTTTAATACACATTTTCTTGTAACTTGCAATCATGTATCATTAGTAACCCAACCTAGAGGATAGGGATTTTCATGAGGCACAGTACCTAAATGCAATTTCTTAACCACTTCTTCTGATATCAGATTTACTTGTGAACCACTATCAAACAATGTATCAATATTTGTGTGATTTGCAATGACATGAACATGAAACAGTGCACTTCTATCTTTATCATTTTGCTTAGAAGTAGATGGCAGACTTGTACTTGCACTAGAACTAGATTGTGCATGAATAGGAAGTGAGATACTTTTATCCTTACCTTGGATTCCAACAGCTATAACCTTTGTTTCATCACCTGAGTCGGATCCCAAGTCTTGAATAGCTGCTACAGTAGATCTGGCTTTTCCTTTGTCTTTGTTTCCTCCGTACTTCTTTGGCCTTAACTCCGAATGAAGTTTCCAACACTTGGAGACATCATGTCCCTTCTGACAATGCAAACATGTAGGCTTTTCACCCTCTTTCTTAACAGTAGCCATCTTCTTTTTCCCCTTATCTTTACCTTTCAATTTGCTGTCAAATTTAAATGACTTCTTCACAAAAGTATCATTAACATGCTTACCCCTGGCTTCTAAATGGGTAGCTTGAACACATACATCATCCAAATTACTAGGGTTAAACATCAACAAAGTATGCTTCAAATAAGAATGCATGCCACCAATGTACTTAAGAAGAGTTTCCTGTGTACCTAACGAAACATTCAATGCAATAGCCCTCTTTATGAATTCATGAGTATAATATTGAATGCTTTGTCCTTTAGCTTGTCTAAACATTTGCCAATTCATCATTAATTGTTGCATGTGACCTAAAGGATAAAATTGCTTCCTCAATACTTCAATGAATTCATTCCAAACTGAAATAATTTTACCATTCTTTTGAAGATCTTGCTGAATCTTGCTCTCCCACCAATTAAGAGCCATTCCACTCATCCTCAAAGTGGCCAATTGAATCCTAGAAGGGTCATCATTAATGCCATGCACCCTGCAATATAATTCAAGTTGCTTGATCCAATTGTCTAATTTTTCAGCATCTACATCTCCATTATAAATAGGTAATTCAAACTTTACATCCAATTTGAAATAAGGCATATTAGGACTTGCATTATGAGAAGTATGAGAAGAAGAAAAAGTCTGTTTAGTATTAGTAGGATCACCATCACCTCCTATTCCTTTACCCTTTTCTTCAAGATTCACTTCTGCATCTCTGGATGAATATCCTTCTTCTTTCTTCTTCCTTTCTACTCGCTCTTCAAGTAGAAGTTCCATCATGGCTTTCATGCTCATAAAAGTCTCCAGAAACTCAGTTTCAGAAATGAAAGGTTTTTCCCGTTCGGTATGTCCTTCTTCTTCCCCTCATGGAGAAGACATGGTTCTTGAGAATGTTCTGCTGGAGCCAATCTCAGGATCTCCTTCAACTAATTTTCCTTCACCAACCTTTAACCTGGACCTGGTAAGAATTCACAAACTTGCACAACAGTCAACCAGCTCTGATACCAAATATGATCCGTAGGATCTCAACTTAGTGCATTTAAAGTTTGTTTGTAAAAGAATGCGTGCAACAGATTAATTAACGGACAATATTAGCAGAAATTAAGTGCTCAAAACAAGAACAAAAACCACAACACTAATAGACAGATATAAGGAAGAAAACATGAAAATAGAGACACAAACAAAGTTGATAACAGATTTCACCCCCTCCACTGAGCTACGTCTCCGGTCCCTCTCCAATAGGAACCGATCCAATTAATCTCTTAAAATGGTACAAAAATGGTTCTGGGCTAGTCACAGAAACTGGACATTAACAGTAAAGTCTTCGAGACCTCCTCTCTAAAAGTTACAAAACCGGAATTCAATAGGAAAAAGAAGCCAAGTATAACTAAGAGTAGTCAATTTCAACAGGAACAGCAAAAATGCTCTCTAAAACTTCTCCTCACAGAGAAAACGCTGCACTGTGCTCCCAACGAACTGTGCCTGAACTTCTGTCCGCATCCCCTTTCCACTGAACGGATTCCTCCTTTAATACTCATCTTGGCCTTTACAATTGAGCCAACGCTCAAGAACATGACTATTCACCTCCTTCTTCCAACTTCCCTGACTCTTTACCTCCCTATCGATGTTACCATCATACGGCATCAAGATTCTGCAACAGCCGTTTTGAAAAGTCCCCCCGTGCAAACGCATTGCCATCTTTAAATCGGAAGTTGTGATCATCTGTTCGTTCGCCGTTGCGGAAGGGAAATAGGAACAGGCTTTGATATTTTACTTTGATGAACCCGGCCTCAGTCGGCTGTTAGATGGTTTTCAAGTCGGAAGCTGTAGTCACTTGGCTTCCACTGTTGCGGCTGCCATAAGCCTTTGTGCTTCTGATCCTTCCATCTGCGCCGTTGCGGAAGAGAAATCACTCCGGCTTCCAAACGTCCTTACGTTCTCGCCATTGCGGAAGCCCCACCATTTCAGAAAGGGAAAAATTTTCGCCGTTGCAGAAGGAAAGGAGCTTTGTGAGCTCCATCGTGGCAGAAGGAAAGAAGCTGCCTATCCCCGATGTTGCGGAAGGAAATCTCTTCCGATCTTCGATCTGCAGAAGGAAAATCACTCCGCNGAGCTTTGTGAGCTCCATCGTGGCAGAAGGAAAGAAGCTGCCTATCCCCGATGTTGCGGAAGGAAATCTCTTCCGATCTTCGATCTGCAGAAGGAAAATCCCTCCGCCGTTATGACTGCTGGAATGCTTCCGACTTCCGATTCGTCATAGCTTCCACCGTTGTGGCCACCTGAAGGCTTTCGACCTCTGATGTTGCGGAAGGGAAAAGCTTTCGACGTTCGATCTGTGTATTTTATTCCACCGTCCGATTTTCCACCCGCTGATTCTTTGAACCATGTACCATATTTTGGATCGTTAAAGAGGAATTATCCACCGGATCACCTCGGGTAATGAAATAACATGGACATGATTGTTTAGAAACTTTCCCAAAATCAAGACCCACCTTTAATTATTTTTATATTTTTATTTGATTTTTCCATAGGTCAAAAATTAGTTGTGAAAGTATCAAGAAGTTATATAAGCCAAACATCATATTATCAATGTAGAAAAGACATTTGTGAACTCATTGATTCCAGTTCAGTTAAAAAAATTTCATATCCATGATAGAAAGTAATCTCATATGGATATTGAGATTAGTATAAGTAAATTCAATAGTTTGGAGATCATAAAAGGTAAAATGCAAGAATCAAAAGCATTAAGTTTCCCCATTTTCAAAATAGTTGACTACATGGTTAAGAATGAGCTCTCATGCCCACGGGGCATGAATTTTAAGTTATATTTAGAGACAACACATAACTTGATCATGCAAATATTGTTTCCTGGGATCATCCCAGTTGCTAATAAGTCAACCATACCTATTGCTAATGAAGTTATAAATCAACTAAAACCCTCCATTGAAACTACAACCTTCTTGAACAATTTAGTCCAAAATTTGGGAGACGTTGATTACACTCATTCTAAATTGGATAATTCATTAATAATTTTAAAAGGAGGAGGAGGTGTTATCACCATGTAATTTTCCTATGGTTGTGGTAGGAAGTTACAGGGGTAACCATTTCAACCAATATTTAGACTGTAGTCTAGCCTTAAAGTCAGAGAGGGCTCTATCTTTGTCACATAAACAAATTCACATATACATATGGATTTAAGCAGCTTGTAGAATGGATAGATTTATGATGGGAACAGGGTATTTGCAGATTTAAAAATGGTGAAATAGACATAAAATAAATACCATTGGGAAATGGATTCAAGCACTGAAACATTCAAAGGGTTACAGAAAATAAAGACCAGCAATAACCTTCATAATCTGAGGCAAAATAGGAATCAATATTCAACAAAATATCTTTGAAGAGATGGCAGGGGGAAAGGACAAGAAGCCTGATGTAACAGGAGGCACCTATATGGGGATGAATCTCATGAACATGCCTTTAGTAGAATAAACAATAGAGGCTAGTAACTGCAATGGAGCATATAAGATGAATTCAAAAACATTTACCAGAAAAACATAAACAAATGCATAATTTGATGCAAAGAGCGCTTGACAGAGAGCGAATTCTTCACATAAAACTAGAAATGCATTAGCAGAAGATACATAGATATGAAAATGAAGTTTACAAAGGAAAATAAGACTAAATAGTGGATGTCATGATGAATCTCATAAAACTCTAAGCACACTTTTCATTAAAGCTTCGAATAAAATGACAGAGCTACAAAACCCAAGAATTGGGCATTCTGAATGAAATATTTCAACCCTTTTTTCCTCTTTTGAGGGTATATTTATAGTGTAACCAGGCTCCTGAGACCAACCTCAAAACAGATCCAAATACAAAGAATGGGGATTGGACCCGCATGCATGAAATTGTAACAACGTCTGATCTGGAGGATTCACAATGATCACAAAAAACAAAATAGTCAACCACACAGGGATGCATGTGATGGACAAAAATTGTAAATTGAACACCCAGAAGCCATGCTTGTTGGATGAAAACGATGGGTCATCTCCTCCTTCAACTTTATGCAGAGACACGTGTCTAAACTTGCCTGCAATATAACATTTCGCATATTTTCCCCATGAATTTATCCACGCTATTCATATCAATGAAATTCTTCTTGACCGTGGATCTAGATCAAGCCTTGATCTCAGCCGTCAAAAATTCAGACCCTTTAAACAATTTCACAGATTTGGAAAGCTACTTATTTCATGCATATGTTTCCTTTTTATGCATCCTCAATCTTCACCATAAACCTTCCTAGTCGGTAATATGAGATGAAGCTGTGGGATGGAAGAAAGCGGAAATCAGAGTTCCTGAAATTTTAGGCCAAATTTTTATGCTTCCAACTTCCTCCCTTTCTCCTCCTTTCCAAACCGTCTGTTACGGAGAGTAACTTCCTATGGCTTGGGGGTACCACAACAGACAGCTTGACACCAAAACTCAATATTTCCCAATATGCAAGAGAAACCAAACATTTAACACTAAGAGATACCAAATCATACCTTGTTCTAGACAGTTGAATTAGATCCCTATTGAGCGTTTCTAATTCACGCTTGCATTAGCAATTTTCTCTCAAAAACAACAAACAAGATAAGCATGCTCTATAATAATGTGTTAGACCTACTCTAGCATATATATTCAATAATGTATAAGCAATTAAATGCATCCATGGATTCAATATTCATATTCAAATGCACATAAAATGGACAGGAAAAGATATTTCTATTAATAAAATCAGAGATACAATAGTGACAACCTCTGTCAGCACTTTTGTGAACCGAAGAAACCAAGTCCTCCACGTAGGCCTCCACCACCCAAATCCTCCATCTCTCGATAGCAAGCTCACAAGTGAAGGAAAGTTTGGGAATAACACAAAGTGCTCCAAAGGGACAAAGGGATGTAGACTCAAGTACAAGCAAAACTGAGGAAACAATGGACTATAGTTTCTTTTCTCTTCAATTCCCCCTCTTCAATGTACCCAAGGGGTTCCTTCTAAAGCACTCCAATGACGTAATGGAGGGTTGAATCTGAGCATTTTCAAGGCATATGGAAGGCCAAGAGTCAAGATATTCGGAATCATATGAGGAAAACTCCAAAAGTATTTGGACTTATGCACACATCCTAATGTACATGGGTTTGAGGTCAAAAGTCACGTGTACATGCGAGTATAGATTTAAAAGTTGCGTACAACAATAAACAGGTCTTTTTTAGGGATGATATTGGGACATCAAATTACAATATAATTCCATGGGGTCTAAAGAGTCTGCAGAGGGATAGGGAAGGCCATAAATATGTGATCAACCGTGTGGTAAAATCATCTATAACAGATTCCTCCTAATGTGTGAGGTCAGAGGGGTAACATGATGGTTGAAATACATTATAAAATCCATCCCAAAAGTGGAGTAATGAAGACCCAAGTGGAAGAACTAGCCACTCATCAATACAATACAATGATCAATCTCTGTATGTGACCACAAATACATATAGCAGTCCTGGATACATAATATTACAATGGCCATGAATAGGCATGATATACAAAATGTGACATGTGTTGTAACAACCCAGTTTTGACCCCATGGTATTTAATTGCATATGATGTGAATATTGTATTAAATCATGGTGTGGAGCTCAAGGCTAAGGCCCCACCATGGGTTTAGTGTTTGATGTTTTCAATGATTAAAATCGATGCTGATGGTTTATGTGTTGGCCAAGCACAATGTGTTTTGAGACATCATGTAAAATGAAAATTAATAAAATACCACAACTAGCTATGCGTCGCAATGTTGAAGAGACGGGGGCATGATTTCACAAGGAATAGGGAGGGGGAATTATTCAACCTTGAGCCATTGGGCAAAATCCAAATGTCTAAGGAAAAACCCATAGAGTGGTCAACTACCCCTTTTTGCCTTTTGTGTCTAGTCACCTCTAGGTTGGTGGAGAAAGTTACTTCCTTGGGATGGGGAAGGTATGGAGGTCAAATTCGAATTTGGGAGGTCACCTATTTTTAGAAGGTGTTTTTTTTACTTGTGGGGTAAGTAAATGATTGGGAAGGCATGCCCAAGCCATTATGCACCCATGCCTTTCATTTCCTCACCCATTCCATTCATGTGGAAGCTCTCTCTTGTAGCTGGAGGAGGACGAAGCTCTCTCCCTCATGTTTGGATGTTGTTTCTCCATTTTGGCATGCCCAAAAATTGGTTTGGGGTTTTTCCGAGTGAATGTGCAACAATGGTGGATGATTCAGGGGTTTCTAAGGGGCGTTTTGTCCTCCAAATGCAGTAGGAGATTGCTGAGTAAGTACCTCCATGTTTTTTTGTTGGTTCTCTATTTTTGCATACCCATATTTTTGTTTGTGGAGTTGTGGAGTGAATGGGAAAAGGAGACCCACGATTTGGGCATGGATGGGGGTCATATTAGCCTCTACAATTCCTAGAAATGTTTGTGAGACCGGATTTTACTCACAGGGTGATTTTCCCCAATTTTTACCAGTTTGTTCATGGTTGCAAAACCATATTTGGTTTGGTGTGTGTTTTTTCTCACATGGGTAGCTGTTTCCTTTAATTTCCCAAGACTGGGAATTCATTTTTGTAAAGATAGATGGGTGAGATCCCTCCCCCACGATTTGGATGCATTTCCCCATTGTTTCCAAGCTGGAAAATGTTTTTTGGTAAGGATCGGTGAGTGGAAGAAGAGGCCCACATTTTCTTAGGTGCTCCTGAGTCCATTTTGGCCACGTTAGGGCCAAAACGTCCCTGGAAATCAAAATTACTATCAGGGGGTTGTTTTACCCTTGTTTCCTTTTTCGTTTTGGTTCCCTGGAACATTTTGTTCATACCCAATGGTTGTGTATGACTATGTTTGATGAAATGGGTTGACTGTGTGTTTGATGCAAGTGTGGCTTGGCTGGAAAGGTCCAAGGAACCCATGTATTGTTGGATAGTTTCCTTAGCAACCTGTAAAACCCAATTTCTTATTGGCTTGGTTGGGCAGTCTGTGAAACCCAATGGTGTGTTGTATTGATTGTGGATGATTTGGCTTTGGGCTATGTGTGAGCCTATTATATCCTTATTTCCTTGTGGAATCATGCCCAACTCGGGGATGGAAGTGATGCTAAGAGATTGATGAGCATGCTGGCCTATGGTTGGGTGGAACATTGCAGCAACGTAGCTAGTTGCGAGCCAACTTATTTCCAAATAAGTATTCTCTTGTATTTAACTCTGTAAATGTATTTCCATCATATATTATCATGAACATGTTAAATGCTTGAACGGGATGAGCATTGCTTGTTTTAATGAGTATGAACAGCATGTATGTGTTGAATTAAGTGTATAATTGCATTGTAGATTGAATGGTTTACACATCTATGTATGTATTTATGATCAATGATTTTTAATTATTATGTTTTAATGTTCATGTGACTATTTCACCTGATTGACAGTAGTGGTCCATTGGTCACATCTTCTCCATCATCGGTATGAGGGGTGGGAACGTGACATGTCTGGTCATCACCACATACAATATACAATAGATTAGAATCTCGAAAGTGGATGGAGATATACAATAGATCAAGATATCCATAATGGTTGAAGATATACAACAGATCAATATCTCCATATTGGATGAAGATATATGATATAAACTGGAATCAAATCACAAGAGTTGATATCTCATGAACACTGGCACGATCAAGGAGGTAGCATATATGAAATGCCACCAAGCTAGAAGGTATTCTACACGAACCACTATGAGTATGTGTCCTACTATGTGAATAGATGTGTCGAGGTCGAACATAGTGTTCCATCATCTGATTACTGATCATTGATGTATCTCGTTAACAGACGCGAGATCACCCACCGATAATGAAAATGGGAATCAAGGTACAAAGTGAAATCTAACAAGTGTGAATATATGTGTTGAGGTCTAACACTTGGAAGAATCCATCGATCAGGGGACATTTATGTATTCCCAAAACTGTCGATGGTGAGAAAACCTACCACTGATGATTGCAAGTCTCAAGGCACTCAAAGGACTCTAGACTCCTATTCTAGAATAAATGATCTGAATTCGATGGAATGGAATCCGATGGAAGGAGGGAATTAAGGAAACCCCCATCAACCAACACGAGGTACTCAGCAATGATGTATAATGTGGAAGAGCTCAAACAAGATGTGCACAAACAAGTAACAGTACCAGGAATGGCCGACATGCAAAATCAAGATAATTGAGGAATGGATGACTTAGGATTCAACTTCCTTCGAACAATAGCATAAAGGCTAATGATGACTGAAGGTAGGGAGCATGAACTTGATATACAAAATGGGACATCTCTGCGACATAGGAGGCATCAACAAAGGCTCCATAGGGACTGGAAGTTTAACCAATCGGTGGAGATAAACTCAGAGTAATGAGTATAGTTTCTAAATTCAAACTAATAAACCAACCAATGGATGTGATATACAGTGCTCTGTTCGAAGGCAACATGAATCAAATGCTGCCAAAGATAACATCTTTTCATGTCCAAATTTTTATGTTTTTTTATTTTTTTTAGAATTTTTTCAGATATTTTGAAAATCTTGAAAAAGAATAAAAGTGCTTTATAGTTCAAATATAGGAGAAGACGAGTTTCAGGGGACAAGAAAACTAGTTCCAAGTAGTGGAACATGCCTATGCTCAATGCAAGGAGATATGTGCAGGATAATGACACTCAGGGGAAGGTATCTTCCCGATAAAAGGGGTGATCAAGCTGCAAAATATATTTAAAAGGCTCTACTTGGCTAGACACGAGACAAGCTGAGGCTATATGGTTGATAACTCAAAGTCAGGGCGCTGGCATAAAGCTCAAGAAGGAAAGCAATAACTCATGAAAATGCAATTGCAACTTGATATGTACAAGGGAGTCCCAAGGGAATGGCTAGCATAAAGTTCAAAGGGACTATGAATCTCTTGCTCAAAGACATGGAGGGACTAAAAAGGGACTCCCACAACCTAAAGGAGAAATGCCAACATGGGAACCAAATGCAAAAGAGGATATAACTAGGGAACCCATGTATAGGAAAGCTCTACCATTCACATAATGCCACTTCTAATAGAAACATGAAGGTTTTGTGACATCATGGAATATGTTCATACCTAAGGTTAAGATGAAATGGTCATAAGACCATGCAAAATTCAAGAGGATGTGAAATCCTAACCTATATTCCAATTTAGACATGATACCTGTAATAGGCATGAACGGATCGAAGAGTTGGTCAAACCATGCTTAAAACGGGCTCCTAAAACATCATATTAGTCCAAATAGTACAAAATAGTCAGAAATGGTCAAAAACTATAGAAAGTGGGTAAAAATTTCAAAATTTTCTATAAAATAATGAAAAAATAAAAATTTTCATACCATTTTTGAAAATTCACCCACCATAGTGCTTTCATACTCAAAACTTTAGAAGCTGATTTTGGGAGCATCATCCAGCGAAATCACTCACCGTTTGGTCTAGGTAATTACTCATTCCCTCCTCTTCCATTTCAATGCTTTTATTTTTAAATTTAGTGGTCAATTTTTTATTTGGGCCATCCTAAATAGTGCATTTAGGCCCACGCAGAAATCAAGTCTTTTTTCGCATATAGGGATGGGTATACATGGAAATGACCATGATACCCATGTACATATGTGGTTGTTTTGAAAACAGATGCATACATGGCCACAAACATGATTTTCAAGGGAAAACACTCATGAAATGTGACAATATTTGTGTAGGATGGTGCTAGAATGGAGAGAGAGAGAACATGGTCATGTTGAAGAGGATGTGCAAGCTGATCTCATGGCTCAACAAGTACTGAGGGCTTGTGGATTATACAAGTTTTGGCACCTTGGAATATTAAGATCAAATCCGAGGCTACTCCAACTGCTAGTGAATTACTAGGATCCAGACTTTAAGACTTTTCATTTGGATGGCATGTCACTCATCCTCAAGGTTGAGGACATATATTTTATCACTGGTTTTTCCTGTTGAGGGGAGGTGGTGAACCTTTTATCCCGCAGGCCAGGAGGTGGGTTGACTATAGAGGAATACATAGTTGTGTATTGCTTCCTGATACAGAGAAGGTTGGGATTCAAATCCTAACAAACTCAGTCCAGAACCTAGGGCTAAAGTCCATACTACTGGAATTGGGCAAGATCATAGGTTTAGCATCACTCCACCAGGCCTCAAGGCTAATGATGTTCTATGCCATAGAGTGCACATGACCTATGATATATGACTATAGTACCCCACTATTGAGTAACATGAAGGATCAACTCAGTGACTACAAGATGGGATGAGTATGAAACTTTGAGTTCAGCAACATCCTGAGTGCATTTTTTTTTTGAGCAAGTGTCGGGGCTAAGCCCTAGAGTTGACAATGCTCCACATGGATTTAGGGATCCGGCTCAGTTACATTGGGCCAATTTCATGCGGAGACTAGAAGGGGGAAGGGTGCCTAACCCCTATCTAGTAGATTTATTTCTCTACTGGCGGAGACATATCATCACCATAGATGACTATCCCTATCCAGGGATAGACTTTCGTGGAGACCTAGACATGCCCCTACCACCAGGAGCATCATATGGAAACATAGGTAATGAATCCCAACTCACTTTGTTTTTTGAATTATTAATTTTTTTTGTTCCTTTATATATGAAATCAAAAGACATGTTTTTGGTGTGACGACATATAATGATACTCTGCCATGTACATGTAGATGTGGGACCACAAAGGCCAGATGGATTTCCTCATCATTGAATAAAGGGAAGAGGCGATGAGATCACTAATGTGGATGTATATCAAATGCTCCAAATCATTCACACAAACTTTGTTCGCTTGACACATAGGGTTCCCATGGCACAAATCGAGGACTTTCCTACGGCTATGTAGTGCCAGGTGGTTGGAGTACCATGGGCATGGGTTTGGTTATTTCACTATTTAGCTAGAGTCGTAGTGTGCTACCATGATCAACACTCTCCTCCACCTCATGCTTAGAGACCTGGGTGTATATTTTTGTATGACCATATAGTATATTTTGGTGGCTCAGAAGCCCCAATTTTGTATGTGACACTTATGTTTTATGACGTCATGTTTTTGGACTTCATGAAAAATATTTATGATGATCAATTAATATTCTATTTACATGTGTAAAATGTGTTTGTGAAATGTTTTTATCATCTATGAAACAAATGCCAATCTAGTACATATTTAGCATATGAATCAACAACTTGATTAAAATTTCTTGTAATGTGAATGTATGCTATGTTCTCAAATTTCCATTCTAGAAATATTACATGCAAGATTCTTCATAACAATGTTGGATCCCTAACATGATAAAATCCATTAAGTTTTGAGACTACTAATTGCGAATCAAGACATACCTCAAGAGAAAGAACACCATGTGAAATGGCATCATGTAATAACTCAATCACGGCACTATATTCAGCAATATTGTTTGACAAAGGTCATAAACATACGCCTCCTGAAGACAGCACTTGACCCGTAGGAGTATAAATCACCCAAGCAGTTGAAGTTGAGTTTTGAGTGTGGAGGATAACACCATTAGCGAATCCTATGTAAACTGAAGACTCCATCGACATCTACCATAACAAACGAAAGCTAATCAACAAATCCAATCACCATAATAAGACCAAACTATGCTATTAAAAATGTACAATAATATACAACAAGTCAGCCTCGGCTGAAAAATCATGCATAGCATTTCTTAAGATAGGGCCCATTTCTAGGCTCCGCCAAGGTTGTGCCCCCATGATCAACTAGTCGAATCGGTCTAACATCTAGATAATTCCTAATGCCACATTAAATCATGCAAGGGTCAATTCCCAACAATCCCTCATACAAACAAGCGAACACATCTCGAAATTCCTTAAAAATATCGATGTACTCTTTAATCTCCTTGAGGGAACAATCTTCCCTAATGTAAACACTATCAATCTTGCCAGGAACATGAGAAATATTGATAGGTATCATTGGATATAGGTTGAACATGTTCCCTTAATCAATATGAATAGGAGATCTTAATGGGACCATGGTCCTACCAAATTTCTCGCTCAAAATCGCCCTAAACTCATCCCACTCTACATGATCAAGGTTAGGAAGGAAATATGATCTATGGTGCAACTCTCCCCAAGGTTGTTCTAACTGAGACATAGCCTCAAGAATAGCTTTATCTAACATAAACAAATCATCAAGGTATTCTTGAGAGTGATATGACTCTATTTCCCAAGTAGGCAGCACATAAGGGTCCTCCTCCTCAGTCCGCAAAGAGGAAGGACTAGGCTCTACAACAACAGAAAGACTAGATTGATACGCCACCAATGATGTAGGAAATGACATGTCTGTCTCAGTAGGTATAGAATTTTCACCCAAATTACTTAGAGAAGGAAGAATCCAAGGATATTCCATATGTGATGTGCCAAAAGGGACCAAATTCAATGAGGTCAAAGCCTTACCAAGACTAGAACCGGTCATAAGAATGGGAGCAGGGAAATTAAAAGTTCCCATCAGAGAAGGATACATTCCTACCCCCACATTCTCAGTTTCCAACTGAGAATGATCAATAACTAGGATCAAATATCTCGACGATTCTTGTGTACTAGGATTCTTAAAATATCTTTGATCAATAGTAACGATCTTCCCATCCAAAGGAAAACACACAACTCGGAATAGGGAAGATTCTACAGCTTGCATATTGTAAATCCAGTTCCTACCCAATAAAATATTTTAGTCGAGGGGCACATCAACCACTTCAACCTTTATCGCAACAGCCTTCCCCCCCAATTGGACCTCTAGGGAAGAAAGTATACCATGCGGCCAAAATGATCTTCCATCAAAATCAATTAACATATTTGAATATTTAGACAACATGGGAGAAGCTAAGCCCTTCAAACAGGACAAAGACATCACGGAAGTGGTAGTTCCTTCATCAATAACAATGCGCTTGATGGTGTGGTTTAGACACTCTATGTGAATAATAAGAGACAAATAGTAAGGCAAGCAAGGCTGGATTCCATGAGTTTCAAATTTGATCACGGAAGGAGAGCTATCATCACCCACCCCAAGAGTAAACAACAAGGCCTTCCTTAGCAAAAGAAAAGTCTGAAGAACATCTAATGTAGACATCGCACAAGGAGTCTAGCCTAGATCCTCAATGATTGAATAGTTATGGGCGGATCGGGCATTAGGATTATGCCCCGAGAACTTTAAGACTCCATTAGGAATGTGAGGCGGAGCTTCAGGATTATCCGTAGGATTTTCAATTTGCAAAGAGCTCTTGGGTGGAGCAGGTTCTTTCCCAAGGTCGGGTTGTGATGTACCATAGTTTTTCACACACATCACAATATTCATAACATTCACCATGTTGATGCAACCATTTCCACTAGCAGTATCCGGTGGGTTTTGAGTTCCACTATAAGCACTACCAAGATACACGATGCTCGAGTTCATATTTTGATTATTCAATAAAGGATTTTTCAACACAGCTCGACCCTGTGCTATGAACTTCGAGACATCTTCTATTCGAGGGAGCAAGTGAGTGAGGTGATAATTTGCACACAACATGCAAGGAAATTTTACCTTATGCTTAGGCTTCTTGTCCCCCCAGCATTAGTGTTCTTTTCATTATTATCATTATCATTCTTATTCCCACCCTTTCGATTATTTTTACCTTTCTTTTTATTCCATCTAGGTTTTTGGTTACCTTTATGGTTCGACAACTACACTAAAAGTACATCCATCGTTTGGGTAGGATGAGACGAAGTCGTAGCTTGTCTCGACGCAAGCCAGTTAAGTGACAATTGGCTCACTTGTTTCGTAACCGAGTTTGCAGGTTTCGTACTTATGGAGCCAACAATACCATCGGCATGCGGCCCAGGTTTAACCTTGGGGTCAAAATTTAATCGTGAAGCATTCTATATGATCCCATTAAGGATCCTAGGCTAAGCATAAATCAATTCCAACTGCTAATCCCTAAAAATAGCTTGGTCCTCATTTTGCACTCCAAATGTGGAAACATCCTTCACGATATAGGGTAACAACAACTTGAGGAACCACTCTAGAATAAACTATGGTTGTATAAAGGCTTTAATCAATCTCTTCCATCTACACCACTCTTGAATGTGATCCAAAATACGGGGGGCTTTGTCTTGTCAAAATGTCAAAAGGAGTTCGGTACCGGCGTTGTAACACATGGGTAGCTGGAAGTGATTAAGAAAAGTCATAGCTAGGTCATTGAATGAAGTATAAGTCCCCCCATGTAACTATATATACCATTTCATGACACGACCCATGAGGGTGTATTGAAATAGTCTCAAATGAATAGAATCATCGTTCAAGGAGTTCAAAGAGCACCAAAGGTGGAAGGTCCTGACGTTTCACTAGGATATTCACCAGAATTACCTTTGAACTTTGGAATCTTCGAAGGAATTTTGGTAGGAACTGCTGGCCATGCCAGGTCATGAGATACAGGATCATTTGTCAATATCAACAAGTCAGGTAGATTCAAATTCATAAGGAAAGGGATCCTAGCTTGATCTGGTTGGTTCCACGCTCCCTGATAGGATTGGTTTGCATAAGGTTGATTGCTATATACACCATGGCCTTGGCCAGTGGGATAGTAACCTCCTCCCATTTGACCCATATAGGGTTGCATGGAAGCATTGTAATTTGGAATACCTTGAGGCTAGGGTGCTAAAAATCCATAATTAGGAGACTAATATGTGGGTTGATACCCGAACCCATAAGGTGGATAGATTTCTCCATAGGATGATCCATAAGAAGCTATGTAAGATGGACCATGCGATGATCCATGAGATGGTACATACCCTACTGACACATAAGGAGGAACTTATACTTGTGACACTATGGTGTGAGTAGCAGCAGAACGAACATTGCTAATAGAAGAATTCCGGCCTGAAGGCCAACTAGAGTTAGGACGAGGATGCGTTGTCAAAAAATCACTTGAAGGAATTGGTGTTGAAGACAATGGAATATGTGAAGTGTTGGTTTATATCTCCTTGCAGACCTGGGTTTAATTTACTATACCAACAAAACCCCTAGCTCACTGGCCCTTTTGGTGACAGACCGCAAAATGGCCTGAAGTCTCACCCGAAGTGATCCTATATGGGTTGGCTGAAGAATCAAGTTTCCTCAGCCAGGTTCTGTAGCATCCTATGTTCTCTTGACTCTACTTAACCATTGGGATCTCTCTACAACACTATATCTCTCTTCCTAGTAGACTCTTATCGCATCACAGCTTCTAGGATGATGCGCAAACTTACTTTTCTGCTCAACTCTCAACCTGTGATATCTCACACCGCAGCTCCTCCGACAGTGCGATATCGCCTTTCTACACTACGATACTTCCTACAGTGAGACTCAATATACTTAAAAACTCTCCAGGTTCAAAGGCTTCCTTTCTGGGTATAGTAGCTCAGCTAACCTTCCTTAAGGTATTAAACACACTCACTTAAGCTTCTATAGTTTAACATGCTTAACATCAATCATGCTCAACTTGCTGAACTAAATATACAGAAGTCACTTAACACTATAACTATTACTGTGTGAATCAAGCATTGATAAACTCATATACATAATACTTAACACATTCAACTTGCATATAACCTTCTATGTTACTGCAACTGAAAGATAGCATACATACATTCATTAACTGATAAGAAACACTCATGTAATGAATAACAGATAGGAAATAATCATAGCACAATCACATGAAACAGTCGCACAACACATGGATTTTATGTGGTTCACTTCCAGGGAGGAAGCTACATCCATGGGAACTGTGTTTATATTATATCTTGACAGAGTAACACAGTTCCGCTGCAACCTATTATGTAGCTTGAGTTCTTCTAGGAAACTCCACGCACTCAGTCGGGAGCCTTTCTCTCTTAGATATCTTCTCTTCCTATATTGCTTTCTTCTTACAATATTATCTCTCTCTCTCTCTCAATCCCTACGGATTGTTACATTCATGCTCAAGGAGTCGACTGCTGGTTACAGTAAGATAACTACAGACTGAACTCAGAACTAGAGCTCGACTCTTTCTCAATGTCTAACTCTCTAACTGCCTATCTAAGCATCTAACTTTCTAACCATTTAACCCTTCATAATACAAAATACATGCTTAAATAGGTGGACCAAAGGTCTCACCATGATACAAAACTGTGGGCCTATCCCAACAGTAACCCAAAACCCTAATTGTGATAGTCGGCCTATATGTACTTTGAACTGCTGCTTACTGGTCACACTATAGCTTTCTGCAGTCTTCCATGATGTTTGGTGCTGATCGTGGGTATGGGCACCGCTTCCTCGGTTGCTCCCCTTCTGTCCTTTGTCTTTAATACCTCATCTCTTTGCTCCTTTTCCATTCATGAGGGTAGCTGAGCCCTCTTGTTGTCATCGCTGCCTTAAATGTAGTGGTTGAGCTCTCCTCTCGGTCGCTTCAGGTACTATTCCCTTTTATTTTCTTGTTTCGATATAGCATATTTTCCTATAGCTATGGGACCCTGCTCCAACAGTCCCCTAACACTTNTTGTGGCTCGTCCCCGAGCCACTGGCATCTAGTTTCTCTTTCTGTATCTTCTCCTTGGCTTCCTGTGAATTCTTTGCGAATCTCTCCCTGAGTCCTTCAACATGTTTGTCCATAGCTTTGACACAATCTTGTGCCACTTCCAACATAACTTGAGTAATCAAGGGGTCTTCTGCACTATCAATTTCACTTTTGCTTGTAGTGAAATCCTTTATGCTTTCTATCATCTTTGGAATCATCTTCTGTAAACTTAGTTCATAGATCTCTCTTATCTTTCCTTCCCTTATACTAGATATGCTCCAAAGTGGCATATAGGTCTCTTCATGGATCAGCAGTTCCTTTAAGGGTCTTGAGCCTTTGAGAAACCTTCCCCAGATATCTTTTCCTCTTTATCTGGGTTAGAACTCATATCACAAAGAATATATAAATCCATATCTTCCAGCATTCTCAAACATTTCATTTTTTCTGGATCCTTTCATATGAAAACTATACAAACCATGAATTCCATTCCGAGAGCAAGCCTTTGTCCGCCTAAGAAGATATCCTAGATATGGTGGTACTGCATCAACCTTTTCTTTCTCTTTTGTTTTTCTAATTTTTACTTTCTTCCTCTTTTCTTTTTCTAATTTTTACTTTCTTCCTCTTTCTTTTTATCCACCTTTTCCTCACTCTCCTTTTCATCTTTCTTCTTGTCGGTATATTTCTTCTCATCATTCTTCTTCTCTAATTTATTTTCTTCAGTGATCTTCTTGTCTTTCTTTTTCTCTGCTCTGGGCTGGATTCTTCTACTATCTGAGCTTGAATCCTCATCCTTGGTGTCTGTCTGACCTGTGGTGCACCTAGTTTCACAACCCTGGGCGGCATCGTCATAGCAGACTCAAGGCCACCATGCTGAAATCATCGCACAACATCTTCTAAAGGTTCCTTCTCGGACATAAACCAAGAAGTGCAATACTCTGGACTAGCAACGGCTACGAAAAAATGGGGAAACTAGCACTCTGTAACTGGAGTATCTCTGCACAGGGAAAACTTATACAAATTGCTCTATAACTCTCAGAAATCGCAAAAGTAACCCTTCTGTCTGAATGATCTGTGTATTTATAATGAAGGCGGTAATCTCTGAAGCAATGGTCGCTTAAGCTAGACCCATTGGCGGCATTTATTACATGGACAAGACTAACACTGGGTGCCCCGATCCTCATTAAGTGCTAAAATCCGATCAAATCTCCCTTGAGAATTATGTACAGGCACCGGTCTCGACCAATATTTACCAAATCTAAGACAATCCTTGTACTGTTTCCAAATATAGGGCAATGTATACCTGTCATATCTAGATTAATTGCTTGTCAGAGGGTGAAGTGACTAGCCCACTGTCCCTTTTCAAATTTGTCTTCATGGCACAAGGAACATCGCCTCACTGCGATGTCACACCGCATCGTCCTAAACCAAAAAGTTGGCGTGAACTCCACGACGTTCAAAAACTCCGCAAGCGTCCTATGAATTGCACAAAATAAACTTTCCTGCTATGATTCCTCCTACTTAGAATCTTTTTTTCTTTTTTTTTTAAGGGTGTAGACTACTTATGGATGCGATGCCTCCTTTCAACTACACTGGACATCTACATAATCTAGTTCTCTGAGCTAGGGCTGGGAGGTGGAGTGGCTATCACTATAAAGCTTAAGCCTACTACCATTAATCAAAGTAGGAACAAGCTCCCTGTTTAGTTTACTGAGCTGAATAGCACCTTTGTCTGTTACTCTCTGAATCTGATATGGCCCCAACCAATGTGTCTTGAATTTCCCTGGAAACTTAACAAACTTGCTGCTGTAAAGGAGCACTAAGTCTCCTATCTGAAAAAGATTGCTCTTGATGTGCCTATCATGCCAAGATTTTTCTCGTGCCTTCTGCACTTTTTGATGAAATCCTACTATGAATCTGTCTTCTTCCAAGGAAAGTAGTTGTGCTAGTATTTCATTCATCGTATTTGTATCAGCCATCTCAGTAATCTGAGCAATTCTTAAACTAGGAATAATATATTCCATAGGCATGACAACCTCCTGTCCATACACCAAGATGAAAGGTGTGTGTCCTATAAGTTTCTTACATGTAGTCCTATAAGCCCATAATATAGTATTAATCCTGAGGTCCCAATCATCTCTTTGGTTGTTACAGATTTTAGTAAGAGCATTTTCTAGAATCTTGTTAAAATCCTCCACTGTACCATTAGCTTGTGGGTGGTAGGGAGTGCTCTTATGATGTTGTATCTAAAATTCCTCCATCAAGGCCTAAATAGTGTGATTCAGAAAGTGTGTGCCTTGATCACTCATCAAAATTACTGGACATCCAAATCTACTTATGATGTTTTCAAAAATGAACTATGCAGTTGTAGCAGCATCACAATTCCTTACTGCTTTCGCCTCTGCCCACCTGGTGAGGTATTATGTTCCTGTGATGATGTATCTCGTATCGGTTCATTTCCCTAGTGGGTTGATAGGACCCACAAAATCTATAGCCCACTTGTCAAATTCCCATAGCGTAATCTGTGGTTGCAGCAGCATTTCATCTCTCCATGAAGGTTTTCCTACCCTCTGGCAGATATCGCAACATCTGCAAAACTCCTTAGTATCTTTGTGCAAAGTAGGCCACCATAATCCTGCAGCTAGAATTTTCTGAGTAGTCGGCTTTCCTGCGAAATGTCCTCCTGTGGTACCTGAATGTGCTTCTCTGATAATGGTCCCTTTCTCATGCTACATAACGCATCTGTGCAGGCCTTCATCTAGACCTAACTTATATAAATGTCTTGCGATCAAAGTGAAATCTGCTGCTTTAACAACTAACTGTTTCTTTTGCTGCTTAGTAAACTCAACTGGTGCCCACCCTATAGTGAGAAAGTGAATAATATCTGTGTAATACTCGTCTATGATCTGGATAGAAAACAATTGCGCATCTGCAAATTATCCTCTAGATTAGTTGGTTCTTCTCCTGAGTCTATTCGTGACAAATGATCAGGTTTGGCATTCAATCTTCCTGGTTTTACAATAATTTCGAAATCATACTCCTGAAATAGGAGTAACTACCTGCAGATCCTTCCTCCTAACACTGGTTTATTGACCAAGTACTTTAAAGTGGAATGGTCAGTGAACATCTTGAATGAGGCACCCAACAGATAGTGCCTAAACTTCTATAGAGCATACACCATAGCTAATCCTTCTCTTTCTGCAGTGGTGTAGTTCTTTTCTGTAGTAGATAACTTTCTGCTTGAGTACGCAATAGGGTGATCGATACCCTCTTCTCCTAGCTATGTTAAGACAATCCCTAGTGCGATGCCAAATGCATCCACATGTACATGAAATGGCTTGTTCCAATCTAGAAATATTAAGATGGGTGTTGTAACCATCTTCTCTTTAAGAGTGTCTAAACTTTCCTGGCATTCCTCATTCCATAGGAATTTCACTTCTTTCTTTAACAGCTTTTCCATAGGTGTTGTGATCTTTGCATAGACTTTGATGAATTTTCGATAATACCCTGTATGACCAAGCATTTTCCTCAATTGCTTAACTGAGTTGGGTGCTGGTAGATTTACAATGATGGCGATCTTTGCGGGATCTACCATCAAGCCTTGTCTACAAACAATATGACCCAACAAAATACCAAATGGTGCATACAATATACATTTCTTCAAGTTAAGAGAAATCTGATATTGCCTAAATTTCTCTAACATGAGCCTTAAATCTCCTACATGCTTTTTGATTAATCCAAATACAGTCCAATCATCAAAATAGACTTCTAAGAATTTGTGGATGTATTCCTTAAAGACAGCAACTACTACTCTAGGAAAGATAGCTGGTGCATTTTTAAGACCAAAGGGTATTACCGTATACTGGAATGAGCCCCATTCTATCGCAAAGGTGGTCTTATATCGATCCTCTGGATGGATTCTTATCTAGTGATAGCCTGAAAAGCCATCAGTGAATGAATAGATCTCCTGTTGTTAACACCCAAAAAGTGTTCACTACCTCATCTACCCCACTACATGGCTCATTTGTCCATTTTTCTACCATATTTCCCTTAAAAACCCCTTTTTTCCTCCAAAAATATCCAAAATTCCTCTAAAATAGCAAAAATCCCACTAAAAAGCCTCCAAAAGGCCATAAAACCATCAAAAAAGCCTAAAAAGGGAAGAAAAAATATAAAATAATGAGGAAAAGGAGAAAAAAAAACCCTATACAGCTGCCTTAAACCATATGGTTTCCAAAACCATGGGCCAACACTCCACCACTGAAAAACTATAAATAGGTGATGGAGACCCCTTATTTCACATCCACAATCATAAGCACCCTTACTCTGCCAAACTAGCTCTTGAAACCCTAGCTCACCCTTGAGCTACTTTCACCTTGAGAGCACCTTTTGGCCCATTTCCACCATTGGAGAAAGAGAAGGAGCAAGTTGGAGCTAGGAGCAACCCTCTTGGATCACCACAACGGGCTTCACCAACCTTCACATTGGAGGTAATATTAATGCCAAAACCATTATTTACATTTTGTTTTTCTATTTTATGCACATGTTAGAGTTTCTTTTTTTAGCTTTTTAATCTACACTTATTGAACTGCTACTAAGGAGTCCCTTCTCCTTAGTAGGTTCCCATTTGCACAAGCTAGGGGTAAAACCCTAGCCACAGTTTTGGCGACTCCGCTGGGGAGTTTTCTGCAATAGTTTCCCGCTTTTTCCTTTCGGCTATCCCTTTCGACCGTCGTAAACTGCATCTTTTTTCTTTGCAGTCACGTCCCAACCGCATCTTTCAGGCCTTTACCTGTGATCCGACCGTGGCTCTCAGACTGTTTCCGGCGCCCTGCTTACGGATTCAAGTCTGTTACCTGCGATCCGACCGCGGCTAATCATCCTGTTTGCTGCGATTTGACAGCGCCTGTTGGCCATTTTCCCGCATCCCGATCGTGACTTTTAGCCCCTTAGCTGTGGCCCGACCGTGTCTGTCTGCCATTTTCCCGTGATTTGACTGCGCTTTTTTCCCTATTTCCTGCAGTCCGACTGCTTTTTTCGGCCAGAAAGCTGTGACCTGTCCACGCCTGTTTCCCTCAAACCCGCGGTCCGACCGCACGATTTCGTTACAGACCCATGGCATGATTTCTGCCTGTTTTTTCCTGTTTTTGAACCCAGCCCCTTTGCTGCAATATTTTTTGCATCTGTCCAGCCATCTGTTCTACCTGCAGCCCTACTTCCCTACAGCCTTTTCTGCAACATCATTTATGTTCCCTTTTACAGAATCTATTTAAAATTTCAGCATTTTACTTCAGAAAATTTTGCATGTTAAAGTTGTGAATTCAGTATTATTGATTAGAAAGTTGCCCCTTTGTGTGGCACTTCTATTTTGGTTTCATCACCTCACGAGCACACACTCCATCACATAATTCAAGTGAGCCTTAAAAAACTACTTAACTCAACCAATATTCTAACCCCACTTGGGGAACACAAAAGAATCTTTGTATTTAGGTAGGATCGGGGGGATAGGCTTCCAATAACACCCCTCGGTTACTTACACTTGGGACATAGCTATTGTCCAATTAGGGAACCAAAATCCCCTAGTACTTTTTGGCACGGTCACAACTAGTTTACCAGAGGGCCTCTCCCTTAGGAGGGTTGAAGTCGCGAGACTGGTTCCGGAGGCCTGAGTGGAATACTGCACTCCATTCAGTAACTGAAGGGCTACCTTTTGTAGTTCTCGGGATATCCCTGTATAGGGGTATTGCGGTAAAAGGACCAAACAGAATATTCACCTTTCTGGATGTGTCATGAATGGGGTATCTCAGTTGCCATTCTTCTAGGATTGACTAACCGCTGTCCCTCCCGGTAGGGGGATATCTTAGCCACTTGGCTTTCCTATTCATATTGTCTGACTTGGATTTCATCACCTTGCAGAGGATATGTCTAGTTGAGTCAGAATACTTTTAGCTAAGTGTTTGCATGCTCCCTTACCTCCTTTTGGTCTAGTGAGTCCCCCATTTTTTATTTTTAGGAAACATGCTGGTTGTTGGTATTCTGACCATTTCTGTTGACACTCCACCTATTGTAGCACAGCTGTTACATTGGGTGTTTTGAGTTGGTTGTTGGCCTGAGTGCCCTATTTTTCAAGCTCTCCTTCTACACACTCAGTTGCATTAGGGTTTTTGAGCTGTTTTTTACCCGCCTCAACCCACAGAGATTTGACACCATCTGTCACCATTGAGTCTCCGAGACATTCTCGGCACCTCAGGGGTGAACCCCCACAGCGCGGTTCACTTGACACCACCCTTCATCGACACAGATCATCTTCACTTGATACCACTTATCATAGATCTCGAGCCTTCTCACTTGACTCCACTCGTCAGTGGCATAGGACTCCGTCACCAGATATTGATGCCCCTTATTTTACCTCTGATTCTGAGCTAGAGTCTGAGAACCCCATTTACACTGCCCCTACTAACCCCATGGCTGGCGTGACTTCCACTCCCATCTTGGTAGGGACCATTGGTGGCACATCCACCACTACACCAGTTACCACACCTGCTTTGGGGACGCCTTCCATGGGGTCCCCATCTACCGTTCCCCTCGCGGCACCTATTCCCATAGCAGGAATACCTATTCCCACTCCATCAGTGGCTCACACTACCCATGGCGATGCAGGGCCATCCCATACCACCTTAGTTCCCCCACTTCGGGGCAACCTCCCGAACACTACCCCTCCACTTGGGGGCATTGGCCCCAACTTGATCCAACCTACTACTGTGTCACATCCTTCTTCCAGTTTGCCATTCATGGCTAGCCTCAACCTGCCTGACCTAGCCAGATTGACCAAGGACCCTATCCGACATGACCCTGCGTGGCCTCACATGCCCACCAAGCTCCCCTCTGACATCCCTAAGTTTGAGGAAAAGGCAGGTGAGGACCCACAAAACCACATTATGTCCTTCCATCTATGGTGTTCCTCCAACTCCATAGTGGATGACTCTATTCACCTCCGTCTCTTACAGCGCACCTTCACTGGCTCTGCAGCCAAGTGGTATATCGAGCAACCCCAAGAAACCCATAACACCTTTGCTTCCCTTGCCTCAACCTTCCTACAGTTCTTCCAGTTACCTATCCGCTATGACGTGGGCATTGAGATCCTCCTATCATGCAGACAAAACACAGCTACCCACATCACTGACCACATTCATGAGTGGCATCGACGCCGTAGCTTATGCAAGATCAAATTAGACGATCGTATCTTCTTAGATTGGTTCCTCAAATCTCTTCTTCCTGTCATTGCTAAGGATGTGGCATCTGAAAGACCCCAGTCTGAAGAAGAGGCCATCCTTAAGGCCCAACAATTCGACCTCATTTACGCCCAGTCGGGTTATCTCTACACCATTATACCTGACGCCCCTCGTGGTGATTCCTCCCAGCACGATGTGCCGGGGGCATCCCACGCTGCCGACGGCATCATTGGCCGTGTCTCTTCGCATCCTCAACCATTTTCCATAGCACGTCCTACCCTTGGCCCTGACCTTTCATAGGATACCTCACAGTATGGAGCAACCAACTCGTATGCTCCCATGACACATCACCACCATTCCCATGGACCCTCATGTCCACCTCAGTGTTTCAGTCATGCGACTCCCGCTTATGCTCCTCTGGTCGCCCCATAGCCCTACTACCACCAGCAGGCTGCACCAGCTCCTGTGCCTTCACAAACCCAACCCGCTTATTACCCGTCACAAGTAGCCCCTGTGGCAAACCCACAACCTGCTCCGTAGCCCTATCAGCAACCCCCTCAATTTGCTGCCCCTGCGTAACCTCCACCTACATATCATCCACCGCAACCTACTCCAGCACCCGCGCAACCTTAGAATCCACTTGCTACCCAAGGGAAATTTTACGCCCAACAAAACCCACAGCAAAACCAGAACAACCAACACAACTAGGGCCAACAAAACCACGATAGGGTCCAAAATCGTGGAAACAACCAACCTACAGACCAAGCTGGTCAACCCCCTAATCCCCCCGATAATAATAATGCGGCCCCTGCTAATCAAAACCCTGATCGCCCGCCCAAGCAGGCTAAAAACCCCAATTTGCGAACAAACCATCCTTGTTCTATTTGCGAGGTCTATGGCCACTACACACATACTTTCCCACACTTGGAGTGAGCTCGGAAACTTTGGGTTGATGATGCCCACTGCCAAAGGCATGCGGCTCCTCAAGCACCACCCAACCCCCCACAACCTCAGCAGCCACCTTTGGTGCTGCAAAACCCCTTACCAAACCAAGGCGTAGTGAACACTCAACCATTGGCTCCCCCCCAAGCCAACGCGCCAACCCAACAACAAATCACTTACGCTACTCCTGATCAACCCATGTTTGACTCAGGTACCCACCACTTGTTGATGATGTCCTCCGATGAAGTCAACCTCTAGACCCGGCGGAACCAATATGGCTCCACCTCTGAGGCCCCTCCCATCAATAAACCCACTAACGCTCATCCCACTAATCAGGCGTTACATATACCTCCACCTCCACTAGATGGCATTCCCAAAGCACCTTGTTTCTCGCTTCGCCGTATCAACAATAACCCCAATGCACGGGCTGCGTCAAACTACAACATTGTCGATGACTTAGCCCAATCTCCCGCAGCCATGTCTGTGTTAGAAGTCTTGAAAAACTGCCCTTCACAGCGCAAGACTTTACTCTGAGCCATTGGGGCTATCAATCCAAATGATTCGAACTTAATTGCATTTGATTTGGACCAATCTGAACCCCGCATGCCTTCCACTTTAGCATTCCAAGTTTCTGTTTCCATTTGGAATTTTTCCATCCATCGATGCATTATTGATGAAGGTGCCTCTACATGTGTCATGTCCACCTTCATCTGGCAGAAATTGGGATCCCCCCCTCTCCAGCAGTCTACTACTGCGTTGCGAGCCTACGACGGCCGTTCAGCTCAACCACAAGGCCTATTAACTAATGTCCCCGTCCAGCTGGCTGAAAAAACCGTCATCATCGACATCAAGGTTATTAATGCATAGCTTGATTATAACCTTTTACTTGGCTGCAGCTACATGTATGCCATGCAGGTGGTTGCTTCTTTTGTTTTTCGTACCATGATGTTCCCCCATGAGGGACGTGTGATCAAGGTCGATCAACTCACCTACTATGATCCCAATGCCCCCGCAGCACCCGAAAATGTTCTCCCCATGGTTGAACAACCTATTTTGGGTGCCACCACCTCACTTGTTTCCTCTATGGGGCCTGGAGTTTACTCAGACGCGCCAATGACCTCGACCTTCCAATCTATTCCACCCCTGTCACCTGCCACTAACGTGTCTGACCTACGTAACCTATCCCATAGCATGCAAACTCCTACTCATCAACTTCCCTTGTTGCCTAAACCCCCTTTGGTACCTAGTCACATTGGTGTTACACCCATCCATACCATTCCTTTCCTCATCCCTCCCTCAGGAGTAGTTAGCGCCCCGGTCATGGCTACCCTCAGCCTCCCTGGGTTAACCTTAGGATTACCCGTTTGGTATCTTTCGCCTCCCGTTCCCCCACTGACACCAGATGTCATCCTGCAACCAGTGCAACCCATTGTCACTACTAGTCAACCACCTCCCGGTGTCGCTACCCCGTCGTCCTCCACGAACCCCCCCCCTCCTCTTACCAAACCAACTGGGGGCAGAGGCCCCCAACCTTACTCTGCTGTCCCACCTCCCAAGACAGTAAAAAAACCCCTTGTGTTTCATGCTCCTCCCAAATGCTCACTGTGCGATGAGTTGGGCCATGCGACTCACCAATGTCCTCAGTTACCGGCAGTATAGGCACACATGCAAATTCTTGACGACGACCCCAGTATACCGGTTGTCCAACTTGATCCAACCCCTAAGCCTCGCGAAAAATCCCTGCGCACTAACCACCCCTATGCCATATGCGGTGTTTACGGGAATTACACCGTTCACTGTCCCAATCTCCCCGATTACAGAGCAGCTCTCTATGAGATGAACAATCTGGATCTTGAGACGGCACCACCCACCATTGAGGAGATCCACCCCCCGGTCTCTTCCCCTTCCGGAGAGGATAATACCATTTATATGATCTCTTCCACCACTACTCCCTCATCAACCAATTTTACGACACACACTTTCCGTACTAATGAGAAAATCCTCGAGGCTCTCACTGCCCCAGAGTATCCCTGGGATGACATGCACCATCGTTCCTACTTCCTCCCAGATGAATCCTCCTCTAATACTGCTACCCAATTTGCAGTTGAATCCAAAGACTTCCTTCCCCCCAAGGTCGACTGGTTCAAGAACCCTATTCCTGCTCCTGATGCCTTTGAGGAGGGTAACATGGCCAACATCTCACCTGTCATCCAAATTGATATCGCTGCCCCAGGAAGCACCCCCGAACTCATCACCTTAGGAGCCTCTTGTAGTGAGCAAGAGATTGAGGAATACAAAAAACTCTTCAGAGAATTCTGTGATGTCTTTTCCTGGTCCTATATCGAAATGCTCGATCTTAACCCTGCCATTATAGAGCACCACATTGACACATGGCCTGATGTACCCCCCGTTCATTAGAAACAGCGTCCCATTCATCCCTCAAAACTCTCGGCTATCAAAGCAAAGATTGAGAAACTTCGCAAGGCAGGATTCATTTATCCTATTGCCTATACCACCTGGGTTTCAAACCCTGTCCCTGTTAACAAAAAATAAGGCACCATTAGAGTATGCACTGACTTCTAAGATTTAAACCATGCCTATCCCAAAGACAATTTCCCCATGCCATTTATTGACCAGCTCATCGATGCATGTGCGGGGCATGAAGTCCTCTCGTTCATGGACGGTTTTTCCGGATACAATCAGATCCAAATCCGAAAGGAAGACCAGTACAAAACTACCTTTACTACCCCATGGGGCACCTTTGCCTATCGCGTCATGCCTTTTGGCCTAAAAAATGCTGGTTCCACATTCCAGCGGGCCATGACCTATTGCTTTCATGATTTGGTCCACATCCTGCTCGTCTACCTTGATGACCTTACAGCTCGTTCCTGGAAACGATCAGACCACCTTAATGACCTTCGGCAAGTTTTTCTGTGTTTTCACAAATATCAAATCCACTTGAACCCACACAAGTGTGTCTTTTGCGTTCCGGCAGGCCGATTGTTGGGTTTCATTGTTTCCCAGAAAGGAATTATTGTTGATCCCCTGAAAGTCCAAGCCATCTTGTTTTGGCCATTCTGAACCCATACGGAGTCTGTTTTCTAAACCGTTTCCACCATTGGAATCAGCACGATGAGATCGTCACGATGATCACCTCATTGCATTATTTTTTCTACGTCATTTTTTTTTTGGGCCCATTTTTTAGACACCACTAGTCGCCTCGGTTTGTGTGCCACTTCGGTCGTTCTCCATTTTTGACACTTTTTATATCGCCGGATTCATTTTTTCGAGCTCGTGATGATGCTTGAGATCATTTCTTTCTCTCACTTGGTACAATTTCAACATTGTGTCCCGACACCTTGCTGCCTCAATTTGCGTGCCACATCGGTTGCCATCATATTGTTCCACACTCTTTACATGAGCCATCCACTCCTGTCATACTGCCAATGTTTCGTTATTTTTCCACCATTCATTCACCCCGCAAGGAGGCCCACCAGTGTTCCCCCTCACCCTCGTTCCTGGTCATCATAAATGTTCCTTGATTGAACACTTCCTCCTTGCCTGGCCATTCCTTTTGTTCGGTATAATTTTATCCCTTTTTCGGGCCGAACAAGTCCTATACAAAAAAGGCACTTAGGGAGTTTCTGTTAAGCTCTTTTCTGACTCCTAAAACAATGAAAAGATCATCGAGCAATCTTGCTTCCTTTCATGCTCGTTAAAGTACCTGAAAGGGCGTCTATCTGGTATAAGTTTAACTCTTTTCCGGACCTGGTAGACTAATTACGAAAAAGGAATACTCTAGTCACACCGGCTAGAAGAGTTATTCATTGCATCCTTTTATGATTCTTCGATCCTTGGAGACTAACACACGAAAAAGAAACCCCCCTGGATTCTTCTTATCGCTTTCAGACTCTCTAAAATTGAAAGCAACCACGAGCATGAACTGTCTTGGGCTTGTAAAATCCACATGACAGTACCATTACATTACTTCAGAGTCTTCTTATTTGCTTTCAGACTCCTTAAAATTGAAAGCAACCACGAGCATGAACTGTCCTGGGCTCGTAAAATCCACACGACAGTACCATTCCATTACTTCAGAGTCTTCTTATTTGCTTTCAGACTCCTTAAAATTGAAAGCAACCACGAGCATGAACTATCGTGGGCTCGTAAAATCCACACGACAGTACCATTCCATTACTTCAGAGTCTTCTTATTTGCTTTCAGACTCCTTAAAATTGAAAGCAACCATGAGCATGAACTGTCATGGGCTCGTCAAATCCACACGACAGTACTATTCCATTACTTCCGAGTCTTCGTATTGCTTTCAGACTCCTTCAAATTGAAAGCAACCACGAGCATGAACTGTCCTGGGCTCGTAAAATCCACACGACAGTACCATTCCATTACTTCAGAGTCTTCTTAGTGCTTTTAGACTCCTTAAAATTGAAAGAAACCACGAGCATGAACTGTCCTGGGCTCGTAAACACCACATGACAGTACCATTTCATTACTTTCGAGTCTTCTTATTGCTTTCAGACTCCTTAAAGTTGAAAGCAACCATGAGAATGAACTGTCCTGGGCTCGTATAAATCCACACGACAGTACCATTCTATATACACACTTCTTCTAGTTCCCTAACCCATGATGAAGTCCCCCCGTGCCTCTTGGCGCTATGATCGATCCTCTCGGCAGCACCCCCAATTAGGTCGCCTTTGTTCAGAACATTCTGCAGCCTCTTGCCATTTTACCACAGCTTGAGTCTACCTCAGCCCCGTCACCCTCCCAGATCCAATACAGCTATGATCCCCTTACCACCAGTCAGTTTCATATGCTTCCCGATCATCCCCGCCATCATACTCTAAACAAAGGAAGTTTGAGTCCACCCACTCTACTTTCCCAGTTATTCCCCCCAGTTTATCAATCCTGCCATCAGTACTATCACATTTCGTTTTTCCACCTCGCGCTCATGTCAAGGAAACATCATTGCCTTGATAGTTGCAGGTCTCCCTCTGTCGATGACAGCCCCTCTATTCCAGAGGATAGACCCAGAGGCCCCTGCACCTTGGACCCATCACCATCTGTGGTGAGTGCCTACAGACCATTTTGGGAGGAGTCATCACTTCCTCTTCGAATGGTTGTTTCTCACATGCTCGACTTCAGCACCTTGATCTCATCATTGAGAATCGCACAAGCTTTATATCCCTTCCATTATTTGTTGAAGACCCCGGATTTCCCCCGACTCTAGCACATCGATGAGTCACTTTGGAACGCCCAGTTATATGTTCCTGTGGATGTCCGGGCTGCGTTGGCGATTGTATTCGGAAGCCCTTCAATTCCATGCTTCCTTGAGTACCTAGTTCAGTTCCAGTTCAATGTACCATTGCGCGTATGACCCTTGTCACTTTGATACAGTAGCTCATCAGTTCCTTTGGTACCACATTCAGTAGCACTGTTGTCATTCCAGTGCATCATTTTTTCAGCTCAAACATGGTCAGCCCAGCAGTATGTCCCAGATTGGTGTCCCTTCTGGACCCTTATGATATACACAGTGGTTTTTTATGTATCATACAGGTCTCTCTTTTTGGGCCTCACAGTTATGTTTATGTATCTTGCTACGAGCATGGGTATGCCTGCCTCGTCCATATATTAAGATTCTTCCTCATTCAGTATTTGAGGCCATGTATATGTCAGGTCCCCATATTTTGGACCCCATTGTTATTATTGTGTTATATCCTGATACGAGCATGGGAATGCCCGCCTCGTCCATATGATCAGATGATTCCTCATCCATTATTGAGGTTATGTACTTTTAGTTCTTGCAGTTGGTTCGGGATCGTTGTTCCGGGCTTCCGTTTGTTTCTTCTCTTCTCCACACCCCAGGAACACCATTTGCGACTTATGATGTCCATCGGCCATATGATGAGCTCCTACCCTCACACATCAGGGGGCAATCTGTTAACACCCAAAAAGTACTCACTACCTCATCTACCCCACTACATGGCTCATTTGTCCATTTTTCTACCATATTTCCCTTAAAACCCCTTTTTTCCTCCAAAAATATCCAAAATTCCTCTAAAATAGCAAAAATCCCACTAAAAAGCCTCCAAAAGGCGATAAAACCATCAAAAAAGCCTAAAAAGGGAAGAAAAAATATAAAATAATGAGGAAAAGGAGAAAAAAAAAACCCTATACAGCTGCCCTAAACCATATGGTTTCCAAAACCATGGGCCAGCACTCCACCACTAAAAAACTATAAATAGGTGATCGAGACCCCTTATTTCACATCCACAATCATAAGCACCCTTACTCTGCCAAACTAGCTCTTGAAACCCTAGCTCACCCTTGAGCTACTTTCACCTTGAGAGCACCTTTTGGCCCATTTCCACCATTGGAGAAAGAGGAGCAAGTTGGAGCTCGGAGCAACCCTCTTGGATCACCGCAACGGGCTTCACCAACCTTCACATTGGAGGTAATATTAATACCAAAACCATTATTTTCATTTTGTTTTTCTGTTTTATGTACATGTTAGAGTTTCTTTTTTTAGCTTTTTAATCTACACTTAATGAACTGCTACTAAGGATTCCCTTCTCCTTAGTAGGTGCTCATTTGCACAAGCTAGGGGTAAAACCCTAGCCACACCTGTCCTCCTACATTGTCTAAAACTTCATCAGTAAAAGGTGTTGGAAATGGGTCATGAAGCAATGCGTCGTTGAGTTTGTGCAAATCAACACGAATCCTGATTTCTCCTATAGTTTTCTTCTCCTGCACGACCATGGGACTAGCCCATTCGCTCTCTTCTACTGGCTCAATGATGCCTACTACTAGCATTTTATCAATCTCATCTTTAAATTTTTCTTTATAATGAGGATTTAATTTGTATGGATGCTACTTAACTGGCCTAGCATCCTCTTTCAAAGGTATCCTCATGACTCCCAAATCTCCTACTATTCCCTTCATTTCTACAAACTTAGTGGGAAATAAGTCCTGATAGTCATGTAACAAATCTACGATGTGTCATACCGTTTCATCATCCCAATAGTCTCCAATAGAGGCAAACTTTGGTTCTCTTTCTGTGCCAATATTGATCTTTTTAATCTTAATAGGTTCTGTGATAGCTGGAATCTCTAGCTTTGGTCCCTCAACTTCATGATTCCCTTCTAACTCTGGAATGTTGATACTGCGAGGATTCTCATCCTCATCACCTGTCTCTTCTACAAAGTTGTAACACTCTAGCGCATGTTCTAACTGGATGGCCCAATCAGGTTGAGTATACACTGGTAGGGTATAGTCATCAAATATCTTAGTCTTTATAACCTCTAGGGCCTGATCAATGCTTGGATACTTAGATTCAAAAGTGAAAGTGAGTAGAAAGCTGTCTATCATAAATGGCCATGTCATCGTTCCTCTGCGCAACTCTGTCTTAGTGTACCAATTCCTTGGGATTGTGTCTAAAGTGTGAATGAATAGGTGAACCCATTCATCCTCTGGAATGTCCGACCAATTCTGTTCACAAACCTTAATATGTGACCTGGGGTCACTTTCTCTTGTATATTTCTACTAAAGACGCTCCTTGTCATTAGAGAATCTGATCTCCATCAATCTCTTAAAATCATCCCATGATGCGATATTTTCTTTATGTGCATGCCACCATATTGCAGGTGTGGCTCTTACTGTAAGGTCAATAGCTGCCATCCTCTGCTCATGAGGAATTTCCTGCTCAAACTACTGTAAAAAGTCTTCAAAATCTGTTAAGCCATCAAACGACAGAATATCCTTAACCTCTGTTCCAATCCATCGCAATGACTTAGTCATAAATGCACATCTATGAGCTGAGACTTCATAAAGTCTATTCTGCCAATTTTCTAAACCAACCTCCGAATCCGATGCGCATGAGCTGTCACATCGCCAGCTAATATTTCCTTCCACAGTAGGATTGATATAATCACTCTAGTTAGTAGTCATCTGATAGAATCTCTCCATGTTATGCACCTCTTCCTCTGCTCTGATAGGTTCAATGTATCGAGGACCCTGAAAAGGATCCAATGGTGCAATGACTATAATCTGCTTATCCTCAAAGGTCATTTGTCTTTTCTTCAAATCAATAATAGCCATGTTATCAATTTCCCAATTAATACCTAATAAAGTTGGATATGGTCTATTATCGCCAATAATTTTTATGACTTCAAAATCTATAAAGATGCGAACTCCATCAATATCAACTAGTACTTGCGGTAATCGACCCAGTGGCGATACCCTCTGCTGATTGGCTAGTCGCAGATGGATAGGTGATCTGGCTAACTTAGGGCTACCCATCTATTCCCATGTCTGTTTAGTAAGAACATTTACCTCTGATCCTAAATCTAGGATTACCTCATCCATTTCAAACTCTCCAATTTGTGCTGTGAGTCTCATTTCTCTTCCTGTTCTTGTATGGCCCATAGTATTATGAACAACACGTTGTGTACTGCTCATGGAAGAATTCTTCTAATACTGATCTATGATGCATTGAAGCTCTCCTATGTCTTTATCATTTCTTACGAGTTTCAAGCAGCTCCGCAAGAAGGATTGCACACTTCCTGTCAACTCATCCTCTTCGCACCTTCTCGATGTGGTAGCCTGTGATGTTTGCACAGGACTAATTCCACAAGGTTTTTCCTGCGATACACCCCTACGAGGAAATATCTGCGATCCTACTGGTGTAGGGTCAGTAAAGAAAGTTTTAGCTTGCTGAAATGTTTCCTTGTTCTTCTGCAGGTCAAGTGGTGTAGAATTATCAGTTGTTTTACGCATCCACTTCGGACCTGTATTCTTTTTGGCATCCTGCGATGTCTTACTAGTAGAAGCACCACTGCGAGTCACAATATTGACTCTTGGTTCTGGTTCTTTCTGCTCAGCAGCAATAAGCTGAATATTCTAGTTTATTGCTGGCTTAGGATCCTTAATCTTGGCTATCAAGATAGGACATTCTTCTATAGTATGATCATTGGACTTGCAATACTTACATGTTGTAGTAGGGTTCTGACAATCTCTAGCATAATGTCCTACAGCTCCACAGTTCTAACAAACAATCAGTCCACGGTCATGGCCAAAGCCTCCACCACTACCTCTTCCTCTGAATCCTCCACCATGGCCATCATGAGCCGGTTCATGCTATGGTCCTCCTACTAGTCCTGATGTCTCTGACTGGACTCTGTAAAAGTCATGCTTTCTCTCTATCATGAGATCATAAGCTCTGCAATTATTTTCATCATGTCCTACTGACTTACAAAAGTTACAGTATAAATTCTTAGGATTTTGTACATACTTCTGAAGTAAAGGGAATTCCTGTGGTCTATGTCCTCTTGTTCTACAGATCTCACGCCATGGCCCTTGATTCTGTACTAAGGGGTTAGGATCCCCACTTGCTGGATACTCAACAAATACTGGACAGTTATCTTTAGTATGGCCATGTCCTTTACACTTTGTACACCATAATTCTTTTTCAACCTCTTTTCCTTTCTTAATCTCATGTAGGCTGTAAAGTGAGATTGGCTAACTGATTCTGTAAATTTGTCATACCTGTACTAGTCTCAACTAGAGGTGAATCCTCTAGTTTCATTGCCATCTCCAATGCTTCATCCTACGTATGGATTTTCTGTTGCATTAGTGGAAGTCTGATATGAGGGAGCAGTGCTGCGATGAACCATTCCTTATGCTGCTCCGGTGCAAACTCAAAACTAACTTGGTCTACAAGGGCTTTAAATTTCTGATCGAAATCCCATACTGACTCTGTGGGTAACTATTTGATGTATTTAAGTTCTATGATACATTATGAATCAGACTTGGGTTTCTTAAATTCCTTAATCATTGCGGTTCTGACCTCTATGAGTGTTATAATATGCGCTGATGTATACTTCATATACCACATTAAAGCTCATTCTCTAAGTGTAGTAGCCAACTGGACAAGCTTAGTATTATCATCTTGGATCTGTTTAATGGTCCATATAGCTTCACATAGGAACCAATGCTGTTCTAGGTCTTCTTCCCCTATACCCATGAAGGTAGGTAATTTCATGTCATCCCCCATTCTATTTCTACGAGATGGATTCTGGTTTGCTGTATTACTACCACTTGGCAGTCTAAATGTAGTATGTACTGTGTGTGAGCTACTAGAAGGATTTCCTATGGGATTATTATGAGTCCCAGTTTGTTTATGTGGGGTATAAGGGTGGTAAGGGATACCCCCTACTGTTCTGTCTCTATTACTTTGACTCTATTCTCTAGTACTGTCTGAACTGTCTTCAAAGAAGGAAGATCTGAAATCTACTTTATATCTTTTACCGCTACGTGTACATCTAATTTCTTCAGAATCACTCTCAAACTCTTGTGACATTACACTTACTTAACTTATTCATCTGAGAATATATCCAGTACTCCTTTTTCATAGAATAACTTCTTAAGGAACAGATTTAAAGAGTTCAAGTACTTACCGCGATATCCTTTGAAGAAGTGCCTTTCTGCTTCGCTGAAACTCTTTCTTTGATCAACTGTAAACTCTGTAATGAAACCTTCCAGCAAAATCACAAGCCAAAAGTCTACTTCCCATGAAATGGGATTATCTACGCTCTTCACGGTGTGAATCAGCTTCGGTGTCCAGACAATATTCCGTTTCTTCTTGAATACATGCTTATTAGTCAACTTTGACAACCAATCGTACAACTCATTTTCATAGGTCACAAAAAATATCGCATGCAGGTCTGTGAAGATATGTTTTTGTAACCATTCCTCTATACTAAGCCTAGGACTCTTCTTTTCTTGTGCAGCAAATTATCTTTCCTTAGACTCAACCCAGTGGTTAAGTTCTTGTTTAGTAGGGTGCCAATAGAACATCAACTCGTCAATTTGTTCAAAACCTGCAATGGAACCATTTGTTGGTTTATATCTCCCTACAAACCCAGGTTTACTTGTACCAAAAAAAACCCTAGCTCACTGGCCCTTTCGACGACAGACTACAGAACGGCCTGAAGTCTCACCCGAAGTGATATTATATGGGTTGGCTGAAAAATCAAGTTTCCTCAACTAGGTTCTATAGCATCCTATGTTCTCTTGACTCTACTTAACCATTGGGATCTCTCTACAACATTGTATCTATCTTCCTAGCAGACTCTTATCGCATCGCAGGTTCTAGGACGATGCACAAACTTACTCTTCCGCTCAACTCTCAACCTGCGATATCTCACACCGCAGCTCCTCCAACAGTGCGATATTGCCTTTCTACACTGCGATACTTCCTACAGTGAGACTCAATATACTTAAAAACTCTCCAGGTTCAAAGGCTTCCTTTCTGGGTATAGTAGCTCAGCTAACCTTCCTTAAGGTATTAAACACCCTCACTTAAGCTTCTATAGTTTAACATGCTTAACATCAATCACGCTCAACTTGCTGAACTAAATATACAGAAGTCACTTAACATTGTAACTATTACTGTGTGAATCAGGAACTGATAAACTCATATACAGAATACTTAACACAATCAACTTGCATCTAACCTTCTATGTTACTGAAACTGAAAGATAGCATACATACAACCATTAACTGATAAGCAACGTTCATGTAACGAATAACAGATAGCAAATAAGCATAGCACAATCACATGAAACAGTCGCACAACACACAGATTTTACGTGGTTCACTTCCAGGGAGGAAGCTACGTCCACGGGAACTCTGTTTATATTATATCTTGAGAGAGTAACACAGTTTCGCTACAACCTATTATGCAGCTTGAGATCTTTTGGGAAACTCCACTCACACAGTCAGGAGCCCTTCTCTCTTAGATCTCTTCTCTTCCTATATTGCTTTCTTCTTACAATATGCTCTCTCTCTCTCTCTTAATCCCTGTGAATTGTTACATTCATGCTCAAGGAGTCGGCTGCTGGTTACAGTAAGATAACTACAGACTGAACTCAGAACCAGAGCTCGACTCTTTTTCAATGTCTAACTCTCTAACTTCCTATCTAAGCATCTAACTTTCTAACCATATAACCCTTCGTAATACAAAATACTTGCTTAAATAGGTGTCCCGAAGGTCTCACCATGATACAAAACTATGGGCCTATCCCAACAGTAACCCAAAACCCTAACTATGATAGTCGGCCTATCTGTACTTTGAACTACCGCTTACTGGTCACACTACAGCTTTCTATAGTCTTCCATGACGTTCGACGCTGATCATGGGTATGGGCGCCACTTCCTTGGTCACTCCCATTCTATCCTTTGTCTTTAATACCTCAACTCATTCCTCCTTTTCCATTCATGAGGGTAGTTGATCCCTCCTATCGTCGTCGCTACCTTAAATGCAATGGTTGAGCTCTCCTCTCGACCGCTTCAGGTACTATTACCTTTGACTTTCTTGTTCTGATATAGCAACTTTTCCTATAGCTGCGGGACCCTGCTCCAACATGAAGGAATATAACTTGTGCCCCCAATATTCACATGTCTAGGATCAGACACCTAAACTAGAATGACAGTACAAGGCCTGGGTGGCATATGTGAGGAAACCTCCACCACAGGGATGGAAGGTGTAATATGACTAGTGCTACCAAAACTCTCTACATGGAAAGGAATGTAAGTGCTCCTAGGTGTAGCACCAAGGTCAATACCCGATCTGACATAGGGTGTTAGAATGGTCTCGGGAAGGTCTAGCATGCCATACCTTATTGTACTAGTGCTGGTGGGTGCATGGTGAGTCTTATGGTTCGGACTACGCAACCAATACCGATGATGTGCATGCATGTAGCCTGGAAATTATGAAGGATCATTCAGAGATGTCCCAGCTATAGAATGGTTATATCTTGAATAGAGTCCCATATGTTCTTGAAGGTTCATCCTCCCATATGGGACACAGAAGATCATGGATCTTCGGGTTCTCATGCTCATGGTCACCCATGGTGTGTGAATCAAAGTGAGAATGAGTCCGCCTGGACTGTCTGGTTCTCTCTCCCAAAGGAGGAGGAGATGTGGAAGGAGAAAGTGCTGCTAAATGATGAGAATGACAAAGTGCTACACCCATATACACAATGACTCAACAAAAAGAAAATATTTGGTCTAACTACGCAACCCTAAGAAATCTAGCATGCACAGAGCATACACCTAAGAAAATCTAAATCCAAAAGACAAGCAAACCAAGGGTAGGATATGTGAGCTCCCAAATTAAGCAGGTATGTCTCGCCTAGGAGAGGCTTGAGACTCCCATGCACAACAAGTGTAGGTTTGTAACCAATTATAGTGGCCCTCAGACTCAACGCATATAGGGACTGTGTTTTCCAACCCCTACCTATCCAGGACACCTACAGAATAACCTCTACATGTACCCCCTCAATACCTAGATAAGGAAACTAATATCACCCCAATATAACCAATGCTCAGGAGGACAGTTGCAGGAGGGATCGACCATATGGGCAGGGTAGCAAAGCCTGAAGCCTGAAATCACAAACCAGTACCCCAAGGGTGCACCAATCGTACCTCAAAGGCCCTTAGATATGAATACAATCCTGGAAATATCTTCAGTGCTCACAGAAAGTGACTAGGGTTCATCCCAATCACAATCGCATGCACTTCCTTGTACTTAAATCCCATGTAAGAGGAGCATCCTGAGAAACTCTAATTATATCAAGGATTTCAGACTCTCACCTGGACAGACACCCACTTGTTTTGTTTAGTGGTCTTGGATAATTGACTTACAATGAACTATTCCAAGACCCTAAAGCCTAATCTTGTTGATGCACCCTATAAAAGAAAATAGCGTATTTTATTAAAGTGTTTATTTTAATTGGTTGTGATTACTCAAAGGGAAATGGTCGTGCAACTAATGAAGTTATGACTTAGCAGTAAAATAAATATGCACACCTAACAAGCAATGCCAAGTGCAATTTTGTAGAATGAAAAATAGAGTATGCCACTACACGAGATGCAAGATTTCTCCTTCAAATGTAAGTGCAATCATTCCTGAACGAAAATCTAACTATAATTCAATAAACAAACTTATTGCAAGTACCATGCCAATGAAAAATGCAAGGAATGCATAAGTATGCAAAAGAAAAATATTTTCGTATTTTTTAAAATAAATAAGATATAAAATCAACAAATGAATCTACAACTCCCAGACCCTGCAACCACTCACAAACAACAGCCAAGTAAGGCACCAAGATAAAAGAGACCGGATGCACTAATCCCAAAAAAAAATGGAAAAAATGAATGACAAGAACAAAGCTTTAAAAATAAACTAAAAAGGGTCACTCGTCAGAAACAGAGGGTGTATATAGACACCATAAGCATCCAAGAAGACTCAGCAATCATCAAAACTCACCCAACAATACTTAATCCTCCAATTAAGGCTTAAAATCAAGGCATACGCGACTGTTCTCAGTAAACTAGTGTACATATGTCACTGTTTAGGGAAAACCCATGTGTATATGTGACTCTAAATCAAAAACCTATCTACAGGAAGAAAAATAGGGAAAACAAACAAGCCCATACCAAATTTACTTCTTCAGGACCCTACTGGGAAAACATGCCCCCAGAAGTGACACAAAAATACAGAAATCAAGAGAAATTCAAGAACATTGTACACCAAAACCCCAAACAAAAACAACTAGGAACCTCCCCAGTGGAGTCACCAATTCTGTTATGGAGAGAAAATTCCTATGGCTTTGGATACCATAATAGACAGCTTGACACCATAAATCAATCTTTCCCAATATGCAAGAGAAACCAAACATCTAACACTAAGAGATACCGAATCATACCTTGTTCCAGACGGTTGAAGTAGATCCCCGTTGAGCTTTTCCAATTCATGCTTGCATTAGCAATTTTCTCTCAACAACAGCAAACAAGACAAGGATGCTCTATAATAATGTGTTATACCTACTCTAGAATATATATTCAATAATGTATAATAAATTAAATACATCCATGGATTCAATATTCATATTCAACTGCTCATAAATTAGACATGAAAAGATATTTCTATTAATAAAATCAGAGATACAATAGTGACAACCTCTGTCGGCACTTCTGTGAATCGGAGAAACTGAGCCCTTTACCTGGGCCTATACCACCTCAATCCTCCATCTCTCAATAGCAAGCTCACAAGAAAACGAAATATTGGGAAGAACACAAAGTGCTCCAAAGGGAAAAAGGGATGCATACTCAAGTACAAGAAAAATTGAGGCAACAATGGACTATAGTTTCTTTTCTCTTCAATGTACCCAAGGGGTTCCTTATAAAGCACTCCAATGAGGTAATGGAGTGTCGAATTTGAGTGTTCTCAAGGCATATGGAAGGCCAAGATTCAAGATACTCTGACATATGGGGAAAACTCCAAAATAATTTGGACTTATGCACACATCCCGATGTACGTGGGTTTCAGGTCAAAATTCATGTGTACACGCGAGTATAACTTTAGAATTCACATACAACAAAAAAAATGTGTTTTTTAGGGATGATGTTGGACCATAAAAGTATAATATAATTCCATGGGGTCTAAAGAGTCTACAGAGGGACAAGGAAGGCCATAAATATGTCATTAACCATGGGTGGTAAAATCAGATATAACATCGTTGATTTGAGTGGGAACGATCTGAGCTGTAGATCTGGCGAAAAGCAGAACCTGAAACTTCAACTCCTCACAGTCAAATTCCTATGTTTTTCTGATTTTTTATCTCTGCCCTTCTATGACTTTCCCCACCATTGATCTGGATGGAAGCTCCCTATACCGTTGGATTTGGCGGAAGGCGGAACCAAAAATTTCAACTTTTCACGACCAAAATATTTTATTTTCCAATCTTTTATCTCCACCCATCTTCTCTTTTCTAGATCATTGATATGAGAGGAATATTTCTGGACCATTGGATCTGGTGGATCGCAAAAGGAGGAATATTAACTTTTCATAATAAAATTCTTAAGTTTCTCGGATTTCCACCTCCGCCTTGCTGCTTCTTTTTGCACCATTGATTTGGGAGGAATCTCTCTAAGCCGTCGGATCCTGAATCGCGAAAGGCAGAAATTGGGATTTTGAACTTTCAAACTTAAAATTCTTTCTCCTTTTTTATTTCTGATCCTACCATTTACTGGATCATTGATCTTGTGTGGCAACGTCCCTGGTCTTCATATCCTGGAATGTAGAAGGCAGAAGTTGGGATTCCATCTTCCGTAACCAAATTTTTATCTTTTTCGTGCTTCTGCTCCCGATTCTCCTTGGGAGGAAATGATTTTTGGCCCTTTGATTTATTTGAGGGTTGGATCTCCATCATCCATTCTTACTAAGTCCTATTCTTGATCGAATCTCTCATACTTAAGCACATTTCCAGCTCACGCCAAAGGATTTCTTACTATTTTGACATTCGAACTTAGGAATAATCCTCCCAATCCACTTCCAACCTTCTCCTGCATACCTCTAGATCATAAGACATGAATTTTTTGACCCTTCTCTTCATTTTTTACTAGTCCATACCTTTGAAAGGGGATTAGTGCAGATTCCTTGTGTAGAAAACTTCAAAAATTTGCATAGGTTCTAACAACGGCTCCAAATAGGTAGCAAAGAACCACATAGAGCATGTGCCTTATCCATTGGGCATGCTCTGATTTTGAAACTTCAAAATTTCCTCTGGTGCCTATTCTCCAACTATGTATAAAAAGAAAGAAAGAACCAAATCAAAACTTCTCTTGGGGACCTTATAGCGTTCACCTCAGGATTTAAGTTTGTCAGATTGTTATCCATGCATGCAATTGTTATCCACCTGAATGGCACCTCTCCGTCCGAGTGCCAACACTCCTCATGTTGGCACACAAAAGAACATTTATGGATTGAGGGTTGCCCTAAACACTATAGATGGGCTTATTAAGAACTACATTCATCATCCATCTAGCTGGTTATTTTTACCTTTTAAATATTTCAAGTCCTGTACGTGACTCTTATGATATGCAACTCGCGTGTTGTACACGAGTATCGGTTGTTGCATCTCGCGTATAGATGTGTATGCGGGTTACCCTTAGAGCAACTCGCGTGTCATACGTGAGTTGCCAGTGATGATACCCGCGTACATGTCCCTTTGACATTAAAAATAAAAACACATGATTACTTGAGATTATTTAAGCACTTAACCTTAATCTCCTTAACTGTCTCAACCTCCTCAACCTTCAAAACTGCCTTATTTCACCAAATATAAATACAGGCCTTGGGGAGGGTGTTAATCACATACACTTGGAGAGCAAAGTTATGCTGGTGGAGTTTATACAGAAGTATTTGGAGCAATGGAACTCAGAATCCTTTGGTTGCAGAGGAGTCCTTGTCTCAGGCGTTGGGTTGTAATCTGAACTATTTCATTATTGTTAATAAAGAGAATCCTTCTTACATATGTGTCTTGAATGTCTCTCATATATTGTGGTTTGATAAATATTTATGTTTCAGCATTCTGTATATGATTTATCTAACCCATTTATATATATGTATCATCTTGTATTCGGAATATTGACTCTTGATAGGTGAAGGAGAAGCATCCCTGAAGGCTTTGGAGGAGAAGCAGAACAGAAGAGGAAAAGCTAGGATCAACCGTCGTATATCGAGTGAGTCTTTTCTATCCTCCTGTTTCCTTTACTGCACTCTAGAGTCGATTGCCTACAAGTTTCTTGAGTATGTTGGTAACCCCAGACCTACGGTTATAAGGTGTTTATTCGTGTACAATAGAACTGGCGACTACGCTGGGGAGCCCAGACTACTATAGGTTGTTTCTGTCACCCCTGACCAGTCTTTGCTTTGAAGTTTGTGTGTGGTCTTTCATCCTGGTTCATACTTAGTACAGTGTTTGAAAGTCTTGTGGATTTTTCTTGTTTTTTGAGAAAAAATTTGTACCTATACGCAGGTTGCTCTTCTGCACAGTCGCGTACAGAGGTTTCCATACGCGGGTTGCTCTCTTGGACAGTCGCGTACAATACGTGAGTTTCCCTTATATACAGTCGCGTACAAGCATGAAAATAGGTATTTTTTAGGATTGGGTTTGCTTGTCCCTCTCTTTGTGTAATTCCTGTTTGTTAGTTGGATTTCTTTATGAATACTGTGTTGTTTGTCTGAAGACTTTGGTGACCACACTTTGTGCTTTTTTGAAATCCTTTGGGTTTCTTTTTCTTGGATTATTTTCTGTTTGCATGTTGAAGTAGCTTGGCCTGTTTGGGTTATAGGGTGAAGTGTCTCTGTCCAGATCAGTGATCAGGGTCTTGGGCATTTTTTTTCCAGTCTGTCTTTTGATAGTGGTTGGTTGTCACTTACCTTTATAAGTTTGTGGTGATCTATGTCATTGTGTGTACCCAAACTAGGGTTCCTATTCTTCCTTTGTTGGTTGTTTCTTGGTTCTGTTAGCCTGTTTTACTTCAGTTTGTTTTTTTTATACAGTTGATTAGATCCAAGTTTACTCAAGTTTAGTGCATTTTAGGTGCATGGTAGAGTTTGAGCAAGTTTAAAAGTGAAAAGAAAAACATGGTTAAGATTTTTCATTTGCTTTTGCATTAGTAGTTTTCATTTCAGTTTTAAAATATAATCTCAAAAACTACAAAAAACATAGGCTTAGTTTCTTTTATCATTTGCATTAGTTCATTGATATATATTTACAACAATAAAAAAGTTTTCTTTAATAGTGGTAATTTGATTTGAAAAACATATACACCTTTGCTTTTATTTATTTCTTATCAAGTCAAAAACACCATAAGTACATCACTCCATTTCCTTCTGAGTAAGAAACAACCCTTTAAAATGAACGCAATAATTAAAATTTACCAGTAATTTTTTGTTTTTAGGGGCCTTTCACCTACTATCTTAGGCTAGACTTGTGGGATAGGAAGTGTAAACTTCCCATAAGTTTTAAAATTCAGACATAGTGGACTTTTTTTTAGGTAAATCCTTGACTTTATCGATTGTATATGGGAATCTCCTCTCAAACAGGAGTCAAGCACGAGGCCGCGTGGAGGCATTGGACAGAGGAGATAACCCTCTGAATCCTTGTCAAAACATAAATCAGGACTTTTACGCATCTGGGGATTCTGTCCTAGACAGAGTTTCGGGCTCAGCTACCTTTCCCATGTGTACGAGTCAGGCTTGCGACTGTCCCCCCAGACTGATGGTATAGCTAAGGTATCCTTTAGTCTCTTGACATTTAGGGTTCATACCTAGTTAAACCGGAAGGCTATTTCTGGTTCACCTTGAATGGGCTTGGAAGGTAACCCTTGTTGTAAGTGTAGGAGGGCGGTTGGGTGATTCCTCCGCTTATGCCTAAGAACCACTTCAAGGATGCCAAGTAATCATTCATCAACTTTCTTCAGGAAAGTACATCTTTCACCCTTGTTTGATTGTTTGAGGCTTTAGGATTTTTTATAGTGTATGCTCTATGGTTTTGCCTGTGTTTAGTTAGCCTTAGGGTGTGATTTGTCAAATTTGTAATCGTCGAGGACCAACCTATTAGAAGGTCAAGAAGGTCGAGAAACCTTCCTCCTATTGTCACATTGGAGCCTCCACCTCCACCCCAAAGGCAGAGATTGGACACAGACGATTCATTTGAGCCGATAGGGATAAGTGAATTTCTTGGTGAATCAGAAATGATAGCTAACCGTTTTGATCTTGATACAGTTGAGATAGAATAATTCGAGACTGACGAGTTTGCAAGGAACTTTAACACCCCCTTGACTGATTTAAATGATCCTGTGATCATTCAAGTTAGACCTTTTGATTCACCTGTTTTAGGTGTCCCTGTGGGTAGGATCATGTCTTCTGTGGAAGAAATTCCTTTTGTGTTCACCTTAGCCGTTCCTGTTGAAGGGGTACTACCTCCCCTAGTAAGTGTCCCTAGATCTAGTATACCTTCTACACCTTTGACTCCAGCAAGCCGGGTGGTTCAACAACCAGTTCACTCAAACCTAGTAGGTACTTCTGGTGATATGGTTACTGGGATCCCCAGTATACCTACCATTCCTTATTCCTTTCCATATACTACCCAGAGTGGTCCGGTAGGATCCTCGGAATTTGTCCAAGGATTTCCTTGGAATGGGGGGCACATTCCCCCATCCAGTCCATACGTAGGTCCATCACCTTCCTATGTAGGAGTGTAGTTTGGGAATAATACCTCTTATGGGAAAAGTTTCCAAACTCCAATTTCAGTTCTGTTTACTAGCTCTCCCTTTTCATTGTTCAGCGAAGGGATACCGGCTCCTATCTTTCAGACCCCTGTTTCTATGGGGATGGCCCGAACTTATTACACTGCACCTCCCACACACAATCCTATGGCTTATGGATGGAATCCGTTTCAGAGTAATATTCCCACTTCGCAATCGATGGCAGGGGGAGACCCCACTTTTACCCATGGGAATTCGGGGGCAGGTCCTTCTAATCCCCAGGATGGCACATTTAATTCCCCAGTTTGACCCAAAATTCCATTCTTGGAAACTTTAAACTTGCCAGATTTGTCAAAATTGATGAATGACCCAGTGAGGCATGACCCTTTGTGGCCACCTATTCCCGCCAAATTGCCATCGAACATCCCTAAGTTCGAAGGCAAAGTTGGTGAAAATACTGGGGCTCATGCCACCACATTCTATTTATGGTGTTCTTCAAATTCACTGAATGAAGATTCAGTTAGGTTGAGGCTATTCCAGAGAACCTTAACAGGTACTGCGGCAAAATGGTATATCGAATTGCCTTCTGCTGCTTTCAGTAGTTTCTGGGACTTGGCTAGTGCATTTCTTAGCCACTTTCAGCTTCCGGTCCCATATGATTTCAGAACGGACTTGTTGTCTACCTTTAGGCAAAACAAGGCTACCCACATCTCGGATCACATCCAAGAGTGGAGAAGATGAAAGAGCCTTATAAAAGCCACTATCCCTCCTGAGTTCCTTTTAGAGTGGTTCCTTAAATCTCTATTACCCTACATATCTAAGGACGTATCCACCTTAGGAGTGACGAATGAAGAAGAAGCCATTCTTAGGGCCCAGCAACTAGATTTGATTGTTGGTCTCTATGGGCATACCCGGGTTTACTGTAATGTACCAACAACACCCCTAGCTCACTGGCCCTTTCGGCGACAGACCGCGAAGCGGCCTGAAGTCTCACCCAAAGTGATTCTAATGGGTTGGCCAAAGACTCAAGTGTCTTCAACTAGGTTCTGTAGCATCCTATGTGCATCTCGCAGCTCTTCTCAACCCGTGAGGTCTCTCTCTGTGATGCGCAGTTTCCTTTTACTCACGATGACTCTATCCCTTATCGCATCACTGCGTCCTGGGAAACACGTACCCCTCTCATATGCTTGATCCTCAACCTGTGGTATCATGCACCACAGCTCCCCTGATGGTGTGATATCGCCTCCCTGTGATACCCTACCGCTGCGGCTCAGCATACTTAGTGTTACTTGTGTTTGACTTACAGGACTCAACATACAAGGATGCTTTACACTGCGACTCTTAACTGTCTTGACTGAAACATAGACAAACGCTTATACAGAATACTTAAAGGCTTCAACATGCATTTATCCTTCTATAATGCTGTGAACTGAATAACACATACATACATTTAACTGTAAGCAAATTTCACGTAATGAGTGACAGATACAACAGGTAGACACAATCACATGAATTAATCACATAACACTCTGATTTTACATGGTTCACTTCCAGGGTAGAAGCTACATCCATAGAACTGTGTTTTATTATATCTTGAGAGAGTACACAATTTTGCTGCACCACATATGCAGCTAGAGATCTTCTGGGTAACTCCGCACTCACTGCCTGGAGCCCTTCTCTCCTAGATATCTTCTCTATCTCTATATTGCCTTCTTACAATATTCTCTCTCTCTCTCTCTCTCTCTCTCTCTCTCTCTCTCTGTCAATCCCTGCGGATTGTTACATACATGCTCAATGAGCTAGCTACTGGTTACAGTAAGATAACTACTACTGATAACAGAACCAGAGCTCAGCTTCTATATTACAATTGTCTAAGTGTCTACTTGTTTAACTACCCAACCATTTTATAATACAAAATACATCCCTTTATAGGCGGCCCGAAGGTCTCTCCATTACAACACTGTGGGCCTGTCCCAACAGTAACCCAAAAACCATAACTAGTGACAGTCGACATATCTATACTTGGGGTAGCCGCTTTTCATCACACCACTGCTCTCTGCAGTATTCCATGCTTCCCGGCGCTGACCATGGGTACTATCCACCGCTTCCCTTTTCTGTCCTTCGTCTTCAATACCTTGGCCTCGTTGCTCCTTTTCCTTTATGAGGGTAGCTGAGCCCTCCTATCTTCCACCGCTGCCTTCAATGTAGTGGGTGAGCTCTCTCTTCTCGGCCGCTCAGGTACTATCATCTTATTTGACTTCTCTACCCCTGTAGTCATAGTTTTCAGTTCTACTCTGCAGCTAGAAACATGCTACGACGTCATATCTTTACCTTATCTCTTCATCTTTGCCAAACTGTCTATCCGCCAAAATGACATCTTTTCCTGTAGCTGCGGGGCTCTACTCCAATAGTCCCCTAACACTTACTTGTGGCTCATCCTTGAGCCGCTACCAGCGGGCTTCTCCTGCTATAGCTTCTCCTTGGCTTCCTGCAAAGTTGCTTAAATTTGTCATGAAGTCCTGCGGCTTCGTTTTGCATAGCTGCGACACGCTCTTGTGCCGAGTCAAGCTATTTCATTTCTAGTGGTAGTGAACTCCCTAACTTTTTTCTCAACCGCATCGACTATCTCTGTGATTTGTTCTTGATATGGTTGAAGCAGGTCATTGATTTGTATCTCCTTTTCTCTCAACCGCTGTGCTTCCTGCTCCAAGCGGTTCATCTCTGTCGTCTTTCTCATCTTCGGAAGAGCTGCTAAGCTCTTAATTTCTTCCTTCATTTCTGCTGTGTTATTCTCTATCTGCTGAATACTTTGTTGGATTTCTACTTTCTCGGGAGGCTCATCTAACTCTGACCATGTGTTCGTCGCATCAGCTAGCACTGATAGTGCATCGTCTATGCGAGATTTCATCTGTGAGGAAGTGAGTCGAAAGGCCTCTACCCTCGCTTCCTTGTCTGCCTGGGGGGTACCTGGTGCTCGAGCCTCGAGCTCAGCAATCTACGCTCTGTGGTATTCCTCCATCTTGGCCACTATTTCTTCCATCCTGGTCATTGTTTCTTCCAGATCCTTTGCTCTGTGTGCAACTCTTCTTACCTTCTGGGGGAGAGGCAAGGAAAACTCAATGTTACATTGGGGTAACTCCAATGTGATGCTTTGTAGGACTTGAGAGAGATCCTGTTCTCTTGCTTCATATGTTATTAACTTGTCTACCTTTTTCTGAAAGCTAGTGGTGAGTGCTGCATTCTTTTTTTTCAGCTGTGTGTTTTGTTTATAAGTCATGAGCTCTCTATCTTGAGCTCTGAGCTTAGCTGGTGCTAGATCATCTGTAACTAATCGATGTGAAACTCTGCAAGGTTAACCTCAATAGGTTTCCTAATCTGTATCTGTACATCCATCATTGAAGAAGGGAATCGGATGCTCCCTGGTGGTATCAAGACTATATTGATACAATCCTTTGCCAAGATTTCCTCGCAGGAAATCGTCTATGTTGAGCTTCCTGCTGCTGTCGCCTTTTCTGGCGGAACCTGTATCCTAGCAGTCTTCTCAATAATTGCTTTTAACTCTAGAAGCTGATTTTCTACCACGCTGTGTATCTTTTCCTACGATGTCTGCATCACCTCAAATGAGTCCTTCAACATGTCATGCATTCTCGTTGCCATGAGTTCATAGTCATCCTCTATCAATGCAGTCTTCAAAGGTAGTTTTGTGGCTTTGTGCTTTTTCTTCTTCTGTGCCTCCAGTGTCTCTTCTTCTCCATCCTTTGTCATATGTGCCTCTGGTGGCGCTTGCTGTGTATCTTTTCTCTTTTCTCCTGGTAGTGGCACTTCTACTATATCTTGTGTCTAGGAGCCCACTTTGTCTTTGCCTTTGTCCAATGGATCTGTCTGTGCGGTACCTAATGGTAGTGGTGTGGTATCCTCTAATGCTTGTTTCCAGTTGTCGTCAAAGTCTTTGATGACATCTGTGACATCCTACGCTAGCATTCTGAACGAACCATTAGCCCAATCATCCCTTTTAGACCTTTTTGGCCACAGGTAGATTCTATGGCGGTCTGCCATAAAATCAAGCCGGTTATCATATATGTCCACAGTCTCTATGCTGATCTGCAGCATCTCTTGGACGATTTTCTTCAACAGTTTATAGTATTCATAGAATACTATCATATTGATCTTTTTCTTGGCTGGGATGCTACTCTCCCATAAGTTGGTATAGCGTGTGCCTCTAGGCTCGCCACTTGCTAGCTGTCGAAACTGGGTATGGGGTGGCTCCTTCCACCCGATGAATGCACATAGTATAAGCAACCACGAGAAATGGAAGGGGTGGCTTGCCTCATCCTGGGCTGTCAAAAAATCTTGCTGAAAAATATTTAACAAAAATAAAGACCAATTGAACTGTTCACCTTCTGCAACTTGTATGGCAAGGTGAATTACTGATCCTATGACTTTATTTGGGAGAACCTTGGTTAACAGTCTGCCTGCAAGTAGACTGGCTGTAAATCTGAGTGTATCATTCACAATTGTTGTGAGGTCATAAGCTTGACCTCCTCTCTATTGATTATACTTGGTGACTAGGGCTGGTGGTAGCTTGGAATCCTTGGTCTTTCCTATTATATGTATCTTAGGGTCCTTACCAGTCTTGGACAGCCCGGTGATGCGATGTATCAGGTCGACATTCAGGTCGACCTTGTTACCTAACCAAAGGTAACCTCCATGTACACAAGAAAGTAGGAAGTGCACCATGGCATTAACCTCTGCACCTCATCCAAAATGGGGTATTCTCAACAAATTGAGCAGACCTGACCGCTCAAGAACCTAGACATGTTCCATAGGAGCATATTCATCGGCACCTATCCTTGGGTTCTTCTGAATCGTAAGATATTGATCTGGCTGTAACTGAGGATATGTCTTACTATCTCCAAGGTTATAATCTACAAATGTAACAAGAGCGACATATCCTAATAAATCTCCATCTTCCTTTACTCGAGAATCAATCGATGGTATAGGAACAGGAAACTTACCACTCTTGGGAATGTTTACCTCTGGTGCACCTTCTACTCGTGGTACAATGTAGTCTAGTGCACTATGAACTGCTTCCTCCAGCTCCGAACTGGATTCTTCTATTATTTGAGATTGGCTCCGCATCCTTGGCAGCTATCTGACCTGTGATGAACCTGGTTTCATACTCCTGTGTGGTGTCGCCATAGCAGACACAAGGCCTCCATGATCGAACCTTTCCAAAATTGCTTCTATAGGTTCCTCCTCGGACAAAACCCACTCGATGGAATACTTTGGATTGCCAATGGCTACGAAATAGGGAAATCACAGCACTCTATAACGAAATTAGCTCTGCATAGGGAACACTTAATAGTTTACTCTATAGCTCTCAGCTCTCGCAAAAGTAACCATCCTGAATGAATGATCTCTGCTTTTATGCTGAAGGCTATAATCCCAGACGCAATGGTCATCTAGGATGAACCCGTCGGTGGTATTAATGCATGGATAAGACCACACCTATCATTTTGATCCTCATTAAATGCTAAAATCTGATCAAATTTCCCTCGAACCCTGTGTGTGCAGGCGCTGGTCTCGTCGAAGATGTACTAAATCTGGAAAATTTAATATGCTGCTGCCAAATCTACGGCAAGGTATACTGATCATTTCTTCATTAACTACGTGTTAGAAGGTGACTTGACTCACCCTCTATCATGTTTCAAAATTGGATACGTGGCACGGAGAAACATCGCGTTGCTGCGATGCCCCACCACATCACCTGCTCAAAACAAACTTTAAACAGTTTTTTTTTTTTTAAGCCACTTAATGTCTTGTGCAAAATGAACCGTCCTTATGCGATTCCTTATACTTAGAATACTTGTCGGTGTAGACTAAGTCCCAGTGCAATGCCTCCTTTCAACTACACTAGACATCTGCACCTTCATAACTGTCTGAGTTAAAGCTGGGGTATGGAGTGGCTAGCACTGTAAAGCTTAAGCCTACTGCCATTAATCAATGTGGGAAGAAGCTCCCTATTCAGTTTGCTGAGCTAAACGGCTCCTCCATTTGTAACTTGTTGTATCTGATATGGCCCCAACCAATGTGTCTTGAACTTCCCTGGAAACTTAATAAATTTACTGTCATAGAGGAGTACTAGGTCTCCGATCTGAAGATTCTTACTCTTAATGTGTCTGTCATGCCAAGCTTTTTCTCGTGCCTTCTGCACTTTATGATGGAATCCGGCGATGAATCTGTCTTCCTCTAAGGCAAGCAGTTGCACTAGCCTTTCATCCACTGTGTCTGTATCAGCCATCCCGGTAATCTGAGCAATTCTTAAACTGGGAAGAATATAATCCATAGGCATAACAGCCTCTTGTCCATACACCAAGCTGAAAGGTGTATGTCCTGTAAGTTTCTTACATGTCGTCCTATATGCCCATAACAAAGCATTAACCCTGAGGTCCCAATCGTTTCTTTGGTTGTTGCAGATCTTAGTAAGAGCATTTTCTAGAATCTTGTTAAAGGCCTCCACCGTACCATTAGCTTGTGGGCGGTAGGGAGTGATCTTATGGTGCTGTATCTGGAATTCTTCTGTCAAGGCCTCAATGGTGCAGTTCAAGAAGTGTGTGCCTTGATCGCTCATCAAAATTGCTGGACATCCAAATCTACTGATAATGTTCTCAAAGAGGAACTATGCAGCTATAGCAGCGTCACAATTCCTTACTGCTTTAGCCTCCGCCCATCTGGTGAGGTATTCTATTCCTGTGATGATGTATCTCATACCGGTTCATTTCCCTGGTGGGTTGATAGGACCCACAAAGTCTATAGCCCACTTGTCACACTACTACATATCGACCAAAAATACGACGACCGTATTGTCGGATTTTCGACACTTCCCTGTCGCATGTACGACACTATTGATTTTTTTTAAGCGTCGGTGGAGTGTCGTCGTTTATCCGACATATTTCCAATCCGTCGGTTAAGCGACAGCCCATTTTACCGTCGGTTAAATGTAAAGCGTCGGTTATCCGACACTTACAAAGCGATGGTGACAAAAAAATTTTAAAAACATTTACACCTACAGGCGTCGCTTAACCGACACCTCCAGGCATCGCTTAAGCGACGAAATTCTATTTTTTAAAACACACAAGCGTCTCTTAACCGACACCTCCCGGACACAGGCGTCTCTTAACCGACACCTCCAGGTGTCGCTTAAGCGACGGTATTGTATTTTTTAAAACACACAAGTGTCTCTTAAGCAACGATATTGTATTTTTTAAAACACACAAGCGTCGCTTAACCGACACATACAGGAGTCGCTTAAGCGACGGTATGGTATTTTTTTTTTTAAATATTGTGAAATTACCAAACTTCCTATGATATATGACAAGGCTTCCTTTAAAAAACATATACATAGAATTACCTAGTCCCTTTGTGTTTCCCATCATCTAGCCATATCTATGCAAAAAAAAAAGATTTTTAGACAAGACTCCTATGAATTACATTTTAGCAAAACCGGGCATGCTTCTACCAAATCCACTTCTAGTTACTAGAAGTATGAGTTAGAGTTTTGTGTAGATACCTTCATAATAAATTGATGGGTGGAAAAAACACTTTGACAATCCTTCTACCACAAACCTGAGATTATGAAAAGAAAGAGAACCTTGTTGCTAAGCAATTGGCCCAAAAGTTCCTAGAAGACTTCTCGTATCGAATGCTCTTCAATCAAAGGGAAGAATGTGACAGAATCAATACAGCCAAGCCTTCAATCTTTGGAGAATGACATTTTTTTTGCAAGAAAGTCCTAACTATAAAACCCTTATGTTTAACTCTAACCACTTGAAGAATGTGACAGAATCAATACAGCCAAGCCTTCAATCTTTGGAGAATGACAGTTTTTTTGCAAGAAAGTCCTAACTCTAAAATGCTTCTATGCAACGTCTCTAACCACTTGTTAGTTATCCAGTTAAATTTCTAGCTATGTTTGTTATAAACAAATTGCTTAGGAGTATAACATGTGGAATTTAACAGTTAAGAACGAGTATTTTCGATGTGGGAGGTTCAAATCCGAAGGGGAATGAGACATATAAACCTCTGTAAACTAATACAAAATTTAACTTTAAAATAGCCATTTATGTGAAAAATTAAAAATTCAGAATTCTGTGCCATAATGTTCATTTTGGCCATACAGGGGAGCTATCACAGCTGGCAAATATCATTCTAGATATACTCTCTCAGCTTCAAACATTATACAAAGATCATAGTGTGAAGGAAAGGGGTTGGTTATTCTTAAGGCATAGTGCATGGTTGTCTTTAATTTTATCATTGCTCCAGGAAGGTCTATGGAAAGTGTCTCTGAGAAAGATCCCAGTTTCAAGAGAGGACACATTTTAGATAGAGCAGAGGCAGAGCTACAAAAATTGCTTGATCCACAGATATTAGTGGAAACTCTAGTAGGACTTCATATGAACTGTATGAAAAAATTCAAACCTGGAAAAATCCAGAGAAAGTCCATTGGCAAAAAAGCATGGATGTTCTCCAGTTGTTTTTCCACTGCATAAGTTAGTTGTATTGAGTTTTAACACATTTCCAACATGTAAATTTCCACATTGCCAACATTCAGAGGCATCAAATTCCACACAATGTTTAGGTGAACGATAAGTCTAGCTTCATCCTGACAAGAGATGGTTCAAGAAACATCACCACCACAATCCCAAAACCATTCAATATGGACCATACACAATTCTCCAAGTTGTGTATGGTCCGTCAACCTATCTGAATCCTCACAGTTGGAGGAGGTACATACTACAAATGTTACACCCACATAATGAAATCCTAGAGATCCAAGCTCCATACTCAAAGAATATATTGTTCAACCTCCAACCTAAATCAACAGATTCAACACAGAATAGGCAAACTACATCATATTTAATAGGTCAACAGGGAACCTGCCATCTTGAGCCAAAGGGATATCCCAGGCTATATTTGAACAACACTTTCTAGAAATTATGGACAATTTCTTCACAAGTGGGGAGGAAACGATGTATGCAATAGTAAATGTATAATGTTGTAATTATTCACGTATGGGTATCTAGTTTTTAATATCTCAAGCAACACAAATTGGCCCTGGAGTATGGCAGTTACAGTTTTTTTTAATACTCTTAGACAACCTGAGACAGCTAATTTTTTGCATATCAAAAACCTTCAAGTCCCTATTTGCCTGGTGTGTCCCATTTCATTAACCTTCGAGTCCCTATTTGCTGGGTGTGTTCTTGAATATTTGTTTTCCTCATCATTAAGGTCCTTGGATCCTTATCATAAAAGGGGCCACATTAGGGTTCGAAGGCATCCATTACATGGTCTGAGGTCATCAACCCTTGGGGTGGTTGAGCCTATTTAAGGGTGATTTGTGAAGCTGTCCACCTTTGCACATTTGGTCTTCTAGTACACTTGGCAGTTTGCAAATTCCCATGTCTCCTAGAACATGAAGAAGGGAACAACTCAATACCCAACCAAGCACATGCAAGATATATCTATTAAACATTTCAAAGAGGAATCCATCATTGGAATGCCAATGACCTTACCTATTCATAATAATAAGAGAGTGTTTACATGGACTTTGTGACATGTTTGCCTCAGATAACCAGAAAAACTGATAGGATTTTGGTGGCAGGTAATAGACTAACCAAGATGGCCAAATGTAACCCTCACCTCTTCACAAGCAAGGTATTGGATATTAGTAAAATATTGATAGCCTAGGTATTTCCAGGTATGGCCTTCCTGAAGATATTGTGAGTGCAGAGATGATAAATTTACAGGAAACTTTAAGGACTAGTTTAAGGATTTGTGCACATAATTAGCCCTCAACAATAACAACTAGTACTAGATTCATGTGCAAACAGAAAGAGTTAGAGAGCTATTGTTTTGTTAAGAGCTCATGTGGCTTGGTAAGAAAATTGCAACTCCAAATTCTAATCTGGATTCCAAACAATATGCAAACTAATACAAAATTTAACTTTAAAATAGCCATTTATGTGAAAAATTCAAAATATACCTTAAAGCTTTCCTCCCTGAACATACAAAATTGCAACTCCAAATTCTAATCTAGAGTCCAAACAATATGCATTACCAGACCGAATTCCATGGGCTTGAAAATGCATTACATCATTACATTGCATCACCATCTAAACACAAATTAAGAGTAGTGTGGCAACCTACTCCACACCTACTCTAAGCCAGATTCAATTCATAATGAGTGCTAGTGCTGGTAGGCTGTTGTAAGCACAAAATTGGGCCACGTCCAACACAAATTCAGAGCCAGACTGTGTATCCCACAGAGCGAAATTCTGCATATTGAATCCCTTCTGTATGTTTTTTCATGTCCTGTATACACACAAAAATTACTTACCTGGTCAGCCACATGGGATTTTAATCTTAGAATTTAATGGATACTATTTACGATATAAACATTTATCATAACACTGGTTCAGGCATAAGGGAAGGAAGGAGATTTTATAATCTCAGAAACTATTCCAGAACGTGTAGGATAGGGTATCACTCTGTTATTATTCATATGGGGTTTTAATCTTAGAATATAATAGATACTATTTACGATATAAACATTCATCATAACACTGGTTTAGGCATAAGGGAAGGAAGGAGATTTTATAATCTCAGAAACTATTCTAGAACCTGTAGGATAGGGGTATCACTCTGTTATTATTCATATGGGGTTTTAATCTTAGAATATAATAGATACTATTTACGATATAAACATTCATCATAACACTGGTTCAGGCATAAGGGAAGGAAGGAGATTTTATAATCTCATAAACTATTCCAGAACCTATAGGATAGGGGTATCACTCTATTATTATTCATATTAATAATTACATTCACATGCACAGCATATAGAGGATAGATGGGAAGGCTGAGACAACAAACATATCACCCCACAACCAAATATATTAATTAGTAGGGAGGCCACTACCTCCGTGGACTCCCCCAGTGGTCTTCAAAATTCTTCAGGAATATTTTGTTTTCAGTGTTTTAGCACTGCAAAAAATCTGAGATTGTTAGCTTCAAGAATTTGATGCCCATCCATGTCTATGTTAACAAATTTAAAGTTAAGAATCGAGATAGATAGGTGTATCTCACTGTTATTATACATGATATTATTAATTTATTTACACTCACATGCACATAGAGCCCTGGAGTGGAAGGCTGAGCCTTGAAACATAATCACCTCACTAGGATTAGTAATCCTAGTGTGTTAGTAGGGAGGCCACTACCTCTATGGACTCCTAAGGAGGCCTATCAAATTCCTTGAGGCAGAAATTGTTATGCTCCTCATCAAGTTCCTCCCAATGGATTCACTTGTCAATAAATCCCATGGCTGCTTTTTTTTCTTTGTAAGTTTTATTTACCATACTAGCTTGGCACCGCTGTGTACAGATATAACATAGAAACATGATCAGATTGGTGGACAAAGTCACAAAAGGTATCCACAAGGTTCGAAAGTGGGTCTCCTCGCGGACAGTGCCCCCAACTTACCACTTTAATCAACAGGTAATGGATAGAGCTTATTAAAATATAAGCTAACATACATGACAAGATGCATCTCAATGTATCTGTCACAAGTTCCTGTCCCAAAATAGAGTAAAAATATGCTGATGAGAAAAACTTCCACTAACCTTTTGGAAAGCAATAATAAAACCGCATATGCATTCCATTATGGTTCAAAAACGGTACAAATCAGGTATTTTTGGTACATCAGAAATGAAGAATAAAATTACATATAATATCTCTCATGATCAAAATTGAAAGTTCCCATCTCCCAAATTATCAATTGCCCAAGAAATTTGACTGCAAGTTGAATTTAGATATGTGGCCTCCCTGAACCAAGAAGTTCAATTGAATCCCTGACTGTCGGTGCACTAATAAGTGTGTATGGTTTTATTTTTCATGATTTATTTGGGCTTATTTAATCACAACATTTATCAGTTATCTCACATTCCATTCACATCATTGTATTAAACAAACATAACATAGAAAAATGGTGAGAAAATTAATTCAAAATAATAGACGGATGATATTTATAATGAGAAGCACAAATACATGCCTGGAAAATATTATTGGATGTTCTGAGTCCCGAAAATTTCCCATCCAATTAATTTCTTGCTGTAGCAGTCACTCCACATAATACTGATAATGCCCAGAATGTATATGTTGCCCACATTAACACCAGAATACCAGTTGACTTTACAGAACACAAACTGCATAACAGGAAAACAAAGGTGGTGTGAAGAGAAAAAAATTCTCAAGAACAACGAAAGGCCTCAACTCTTCTTCCCCGACCAATCATGGAGGCATCAGCATTGAATCCCCACCTTCCTTTCCTTGTATGCACCTCAACCATGCTTCTTGTTAGACATCGTACTCAAAAAATTTCTATATCAGGGAAAATAGTACCCTAATAAATGCTTGAGATCATTGACACAAAGTAAATAAAAGTAGTGAAGACTCTAAAACAAGTATAAGAAGTGCGGCCTGTTCCCCTTGATTCCTCATCCTATCAACATCCTCAAATATGTCAATCTCTGCATCACTGCAAAGTAGATATTGTTCTCATCAGGGTATAGTTAATAAACATTCCTAAGTTCATTCATAAAAAAGTGCAAAAGCACCATTTAGAAAAAAATAATATGGAACTAATCTTCATTAGCAACAAACCATCAACATGAACACACAATGTAACTCAACCATATTGGAGATATCAAAGCACGGATTAAAATTAAAGAATATGTAGTGAATTCAAATTAGTCTTTATTTAGTCTTGTTGATACTTCAAGTTTTCAATCAACTTTAAATGAGCTAAACGGATACACTATACAAGTTATACGGATACACTATATAAGTTATTTCAAGGAAACACTATACAAGTTATACGGATACCTTCAAGTCCCTATTTGGAGTTCAAATTTGAATCATAAGGATGAATGTGATTAACCATTGCCATATTGCCCCCATCCTACCTCAGACATCCCCTTTACCTCCTCAACCAGCCTCTGTAGGGCTCGGTCTTGCCTTTTTACAGTCCCTTGTGGACTGTGGATTGCCTTTAGGGCTGCTTCTGGTGGCCGCTTTAGCAGCCTGTTTAAACCCAAAACAGGCTCACTCCCAGGCCTGTAAGTGCATTGAACAGCGTGCAAACAGACTCCATTTTGCATACATAAATTGTTCGAATTATTTTGGATGGACAGCTTTATAATTAGATAATAATTGCCTTAAATAACTATGTTTCATTTGGGTACTGTATACTACTGAGACACATTGAATGGTAGTTCCTTTTGTCACTAGTTAATGTTGTACTATGGGCTGTCATATTGTTTATTTTATATCAGATATTGTTTATTGGAGAATGATTGGTTAATGGGATGCTTACTTATGAATGATGATAGTCAATGATAGTCAATGGTCATACTTGTTTGAAGTACTTGGTTATACTTGCTACTGGATGGCTTTTTTGCATTGATTAGACTTGGCATGTAAGGGTGAATATAAAATGTCACCAAGTGCCATACATATCTGAATCAAAATACATAAACATTTAGATTATAAATGGCTTCTAGAACCCATAAAAGATCATGTTACGAAAAATAATTATATATCATCAAAATCATCCCAGCCCACAATCAATGATAAATTGGCTCCTAGCTCACTTTGAGTCAACTCTCTTCACCGCACCTCTACAATCTTGAAATGTTAAAAAATGACACAATCAGAAATGTGTGATTCATATAGAAGATGGGGGCACCATTATGTAATGATGCATTACGGTTTGGGAGGGAGGGCACCCTTTTATTTTTGCTTGATTTTTATAATTGTTTTTGGTCATGATGATGTCCGTCCCTATTGGTCATGATGATGTCTGTCCCTATCATAATTAGCCGAACAATCCCAGAGGCAAATTTGGGCACCAGTTTGGGTCACTTTTGTTGTGAACTAGTCTGGACCAGCTGGTTCTGATAACTGTGCTCATACCTAGATGAAAGCCAAAAAGCTGTTAAGAGTTTTGAATCTGTGAATTGTGAATTTTTTAGATAAGCACATGCAAACCTTTGAACTAGACAGTGGTCACTGCAACCATATCCTCACATGTATAATACTTGCTGCCTTGTTCACATCCCAAGGATTTTTCTTATCTGGCACTATTAGTAATACACTTTCTTTCCCTAAAATAGCTCTGGAAGCCTCTACATGTCACACAATCCAATAAACTCTGTATTTAGCACTTTTGGAAATGATGACAAATCTCTGAGACAGGCTTTAGGAATCTTCATCATCGCCCTTACACTAGGTTTGTAGTATATCGTTAATTGTTGGTCTGAATTGATTATAAATTTGCATATAAAAGGAGTGAAATGGTGGATGAATGAACAAATTCTATGTTAGGCCCTTGGTCTATGTGAAATGATAAATGAGTAAGTGTTTTATTTGCTAAGAACAAATTAAGAATGAGGAATCAAAACACAAAGTATATGATGAGATTCTTATTAGCAGACAGTTTTACTTTTAGAATCAGAGTAAAGAAGTTTCCTACATTTTTGTGCTTTTGGTCTTCAAAAGGCTCTGAATTAAAACTTTATTCTGTGATTTACAGGAGTTGAAGCAATGTTTGCAGATTTGGGTCACTTCTTAGTAAGATCCATCCAAGTGAACTTAAAGAGTTTCCTTTGACTGCCGAGATTCATTTTTGTGATGTATCCTTTTCTTCTTAGAACAGGCATATGTGTTTTTCAATTTTAAGACCATAAATCAAATTGCACAGATTTTATTCTGATAACAATTATATATGTGGGTTCTTGACATATAAATGTTTTTTGCAGTTAGCTTTCTCATGTGTAGTATTCCCATGCCTGCTATTGGCTTACATGGGTCAAGCTGCATACCTCATGAAACATCCCACTGTGATGGAGAAGGCATTTTATGCTTCAATTCCAGGCAAGCTTCCATCAGCTTCTAGATTGACTGAATTAATGCCCCTTAGAATTTGGAGATGAAGCTGCCAAATTATTTGTCTTGGATTCTTTTATTTATGAATATGCTTTGTTGGTAAAACTTCTTGAGTCGCTTCTAACTCATATTTATTTTGTTTTCTTGTGAATATATTGATAATGGTTTGAACTTTAGGGTTATATTGGCAAATCTTAGTTTGATATATTTCACATTATCTGTGATTATTCAGATGGTATTTTCTGGCCAGTCTTTGTGATAGCTACTGCGGTTGCCATGATCGCAAGTCAGGAAATGATCTCGGCAACATTTTCATGTATCAAAATGGCCATGTCCCTAGGATGCTTTCCTAGGTTAAAAATAATTCACACATCACGGCGGTTTATGGGTCAGATCTACATTCCTGTCATCAACTGGTTCCTAATGATAATGTGTGTCTTAGTATGTGCCAGTTTTAGGAGCACCACCGAGATATCAAATGCATATGGTGAGTAATCAAGAGATGGCACTGTTTAATCTAGTGCAAAATTTGTTTATTTGTTTGTATAGTTTATGTAATGGAGCTTTGGCTGCTTGTTAGCAGACAAAATTTGTGAATCGTTGGTTAAACATTGAGTATCATGAATTAATTACTCACACATGACATAGGTATTAATATCAATGTATACCTTCACTTCTTATCTAGAGCCTTAATCCTGGGAAAACTTGGCTTATCAATTTTCTTTTTGATTGCAGGTATTGCAAAGGTGGGGGTGATGATGGTGACTACAAGCCTAGTGACTCTTGTCATGGTTCTTATATGGTAGAAAAATGTACTCCTTGTAATTGGATTTCCTTTTATATTTGGATCAATTGAGCTGACTTATTTTTCTGCAGTCTTGATGAAAGTGGGGCAAGGTGGTTGGCTTCCACTGGCTTTTGCCACCTGCTTCCTTCTTGTGATGTACACTTGGAACTATGGAAGTGTTTTGAAGTATCAAAGTGAGGTGAGGAAAAATATGTCAATGGATTTGATGCTAGAACTAGGATCCAACCTTGGGACAATACGAGTCCTAGGAATTGGGTTGGTTTATAGTGAACTTGTACGTGGATTACCTACAGTTTTTGGGCAGTTTTTAACAAGCCTTCCAGTAATACATTAGACCATTGTATTTGTTTGTATAAAGTATGTACCAGTTCCTGTTGTGCCACAAAATGAGTGTTTTCTCTTTAGGAAATTTTTCCAAGGGACTATAACATATTTCGGTGCATGGCTAGATATGGCTACAAAGACATTCACAAGGAACATTATCATGCATTTGAACAATTAATTATTGAGAGCCTTGAGAAGTTTCTTTGAAAGGAGGCTTTAGAACTTTCCCTTGAGAACAAGAGTATCAACCTAGACTCAGAGGACGAATCAGTCAATTCTAAAGGAGCAGGACCTTCAAATGGTTTCACTGACTCCCTTAGGACACCTTTGATGGTAGACCAGAGACAGATACAATACAGTGTCCCATCAAGGGTTCTATCTGGGGCTAGCACATCATCAGGTCTACCCACAAGTGTTATTTCTGTAGATGAAGATCCAAGTCTTGAGTATCATCTCTCATCTCTGTGTGAAGCTAAAGAATCAGGAGTTGTATATCTTGTTGGTCATGGATATGTCAAGGCTAGAAAGGATTCATGGTTTCTCAAAAAACTGGTTATAAAATACTTCTATGCTTTCATGAGGGTAAACTACAGGGAAGGCCCTACAAACCTCAATGTGCCTCACAACAATCTGTTGTAGGTCATGAGATTCAAGATCGACAAGTCATGGGATTCCTCAAGATGCAGGAAGTGTTTGTTGTACATTGAGATGGGTCCCATGGAATCATTTGAGAACTCATGCAAACCAATGTGCCATGTTGCTAAAAGACAAATACTTCTTAAAATTCAATGGAAGAGTACAAAAGCAGAATAAACGTATCAAGAAAACAGCTCCATTGATTTCTTCCCAGAAAAGGCTTGAAATGGCCATTAACTGCTTCAAGTTGCCTATAACAGCCTGGAAGCATATAGAAAGGCCACATACATTCTGTCCAAGTAAGCTAGATAACCAGAAAGTATTCTTGAAGTGTCTACATAGCTTTCAGTTCGCAGTTTTACTTAATACCAAACTAGACATCTCGTTCGGGTCATCTAATGGTTATGATTTCTGAACACTGGCCTGTCTAGAGACTTCTATAAATTGCAATCACAATTGATAGACAGATCGACTTAGGGAAGCAAATATGGGGAAGATGCAAAAACGCCAAGGTAACTAACACCCCAACTCTCGAGTCTCAGCAATAGCTACTCATTTTTTTGTAAATACCAGGGAAATTTTAAGGAATGTCTTGTTTTCACAGTTAGGTGGGGCAATCTTTAACATATAAGAAAAAAAATAGGAAATAACTACTAAATGTGAAAACTTGTTTCCAAGACTTACATTTAATATTTGTAGAGAGTGCAGTAGAATGTGAAGTTTGATCGATTGGGAAAATATGCTTTACAGATTCTGTCCATTGCTCCCTTATTTTCAGGAAAGTGTTTCTAAATAACCTAGGGACAACCACTAGGCAGAAATTTTACCTGGCGCCCTTATGTTTAGCACACAATGGAAGCTATGCCTTACAAGGATAAATTTCACAAAACCAATCTCTAAAGCCAGCCACAGAGAGATAACCCCCCAGGTGAAAATATACAAACATTTCCTGAACTATGGGCATAAACTTTGTAACTACTTGCAAAATCCAGGGTAGCTTGTGAATTTATTGAAAATAAAGGCCAACACTGTTGTGAAGAAGATGATATTTATTTATGCTTGGCACCAAAACCGCATCTAGTAGGTACCACTGGGTGCAATTACAAAGGGCCAACTTCAAATGTAATCTAGTAAGACCACTAAAATATACCACTGACATTAAAACTTATCAAAACAGAAGAATCTATTGGAAATGGCCCGAATCCCTA